>JANQBM010000220.1:3632328-3671848 GCA_025594535.1 Erythroxylum domingense | reverse complement strand
GAAGAAGTTGATTTTAAAAATATTGTGGTTTTCTATTAATGCTTTATTGGTAAAATTGATATGATGCCATGTGGAATAAATGTAGTGATCGCACGTAGCACACCCTTATTATAGGATATGTACCGGAATGACCTGCGGGCGTCCCGGTACGTACCCAATGATAAGGGGGTGCTACATGTTGTCTTTATAGGCAGAGCAATATATGGACATTTCTGGGTTGTTTTTGGGTCCCTAACTTTCTGCTTTAGTTTTTAAGAAAAGTTTACACCATTAACTTGAGAGTTTGAGAGGTTGGAAGATTTAGAAACACTTTATAACATAGGCAGAAGCGTACCTGAAACAGCCATACCTCTAGTCATTGTTACCCGAAAAAGCTTTATTCTCTAGTTAAATCCCATTACCAAAATGAAGTGTTTCTAAATCTTCTAAGCTCTCAAACTCTCAAGTTAATGTATATATATATATATATAATATAATCCCACTACCAAAATGAAGTGTTTCTAAATCTTCTAACCTCTCAAACTCGTATATATATATAGCCAAACATAGATAGAAGCATACCCGAAACAACCATACCTCCAGTCATTGCTACCTGAAAAAGCTTTACTAACTGGTTAAATCCCACTACCAAAATGAAGTGTTTCTAAATCTTCTAACCTTTTAAATTCTCAAGGTTTTATATATATATAGTTGCTATATATATATTGTTGCTATATACGTAAGGATTTTGTATATGATACATTAAATGCATCTAAATGATTTTTAACTATCATGCATGTTATTTTCTTTTGAAGATGGGGACATGCTAAACGTTCAGGCTATGTTATGATCCGATTGTAAGTTAGTTTTTATGGAATATTATTCTATATTTAGTGTGATTAGACATAAAAACAATTATTGATGGACTAGATCATCTGCAACTGTTGTTTGTTATTCTTTCTATTCGAAGGATGCTCTCTCTTGTGAGAGGAGTTCCTCTGTTTCAATTAATCAATTCCTACTTTGTTCCATCCCATCTTATCGACACATTTGTTGATGTTCTCTCTCATGGGATGAGATCCTCAATTCCAATTAACTAATTCCTACCCTGTTCCATCCCATCTCATCCACATATTTTTGTATACTAGATCATCTGCAACTGATGTTTGTTACTCTTTCTATTCGAAGGATGCTCTCTCCCACAAATGTGGGATGAGATTCTCTATTTTAGTTAACCGATTCCTACTCTATTCTAGTTAACCGATTCCTACTTTGTTCCATCTCATCTCATCAACATATTTAGGTAGTCTATCTATTTCAATTAACCAATTGCTACTTTGTTCAAGTTAATCGGTTAACAAGAATAGAGGATTTGTTCCTCTCTCTTATTGTGTACTATGTTTCTATTAATTTTCATGTCCCTTAATATATAAATGTAATAAATATATTTTCGATATCTTGTATATTGCACCTTTAAATTTTTAAAATTTTATAATATTCTAGAATTATAAATACAATAATGTAAGTCAAAGTAATTTCTTAACAGTTGCATTGTTTAACCAATGAAATTTCTTTGCGAGCTCTCTCATATCATGTATTATCTTTTCATTCTCTTTTTTCATGTCTCTTAATATATGAAAGTAATAAATACAAATATATTGAATTTTTAAATTTTAAAATTTAAAATTTGATTAATTTCCTATAATTCTGAATACAACGATTTAAGTCAAAATAATTTCTTAATATGTGCATTGTTTAACATATAGAATTTCCTTTGAGGTTTGAAACTTCCAAATGTGTATGTGAAGTCTAAACTCTGCCTTGTAGGCTTTTGTAGACTTCATACAAAATCAAATAAATAAAAAATTATTAATTTCAGTTTTAAACTCCTTACTTGAAATGTTCACTTAACACATTATTAACCCAGTTCAAAAATTTGTATGTTTATTTTAACCATTTGAAACATTTGAAGCTAGTTCAAAAAGTTTTATGATTATTTTAATTAAGTAAAGGAGTTATAGAAGTTTTTTTTTTAAAAAGAAAGTATTGAATAAAAGAATAAGGAATTACAAAATGTTTGATGCTCAGGGGGATACCCTTCTCATACAACAGATACTAGTTGGAGAGCCTCAACAAGATAGAAATCATAAAAACTATGACTTACTCAAAGATGTGTATGGCTTGAACTAGATAATGCATTAGCCTGCAACACAATCGGTTCTCTTATGTCCCGGATGGCCTCCTCAACCAGTTGTGAGGCAGGTTTGTTCATCCTTTGGAATCATCTGGCATTTTGCTCTTTCCAAAGGGTTTGGATAGTTATCCCTATTGCAATAGCAAAATTTCCTCTATCTTCTTGTGTGAGAGTCGTGGAAGTAGAGACATAGTTGGTGATACTCGAAAGTGAAGGGTCAGAAAAAACACACCCATAATAGTTACATACCTGCGCCCATATTACCGCTGCTGTGGAGGACAAAAAGAACAGGTGGTCTCGGGAGTCCTCCTGCATGAAGCAAAGCGGACAAGATCTATCCACTTCCATATAATGAAGGCGATCAGCGGTATTAAGTTTATTCTTTATGGCCAGCTAAAAGAGGAAGGAAGTTTTCGGAGGGATGTGACGGTGCCATACAATATAGCTCCATGCAACCCGAGGTAGGCGTACTAGAAGCAGGTCTACAATGCGTTTACTCCGTAATTGGTGGGTAGGTTGGTCTTTCCAAAGAAAGACATCAGGGTGGACTAAAGGAGAATACTGAGGCAGTTATAGAAGTTATTAGTGGTACTTTTTATTTTTATCAAAATACTTCTTAGGCCTCCTTCTCCTCTGGAATCAATGTCGGCCTTAGGCAAGGGTGATATTTATTAAAAGAGTTGAAAATTAAAAAAATTTATTAAAAGAGTTAAAAATTTAAAAGCTATAAATCTATTCATTAAAAAAGGTATAAATTCAAAAGTCAATATATCTGTTTCAAGATTTTTATATATACCAACAAAAATTTTGAGACTTGACCTTGTAAAAATTGAGTAGAACAATTTTGTGCTCTAGTTTCTTATTCTAATTAAGTTCAAGCTTTATTGAATAGAGCTAAAGAAGAGTTCCTCCCTAACAATCAATTAGGCAGTCTAATGATTCTATTTCAATCTTGTTAAGAAAAGAAAAGAACAAATTCTTCTTATATTTCTCTTTTATATTTTACATTTACACTTATTTCATATGTGTACATTTATGGATGTTAAAGGATGTTAGATATACACACATGCACATTAAACCTAAAAAAGGAAATTTTGAAAGTAATTTGTTAGAGATATATGCTAATATCTTTATTAACAACGATATATTTTATTAATATAATAATAAAATATATTGTTATTGAATTTTATTTTAATAAATATTTATTAATATCAATGATATGTTTTATTTATATTAACAACGATATCTTAATCTTGATACTATTATTAATAATTTTGCATATAAAAATGTGTAGAATTTTTTTTTCTTGATCATCTATACGTTTTTAGTGTAATTTTTTGGTATTTTGCAATATGATATTGTTATTTAGTTGCTGCTGCTACTATTTTGTTATTACTACTACTATTTTGTTATTACTACTACTATTTTTAATGATTTTATTGTTGATGACATTTGCAAGATATTATGTGTTGTTATAATTATTTAATATTTTATTGAAGATGTGCACTTATGACTAGAGTCACTTAAGTATAAATATTAAAATTTAATAATAAAATATATATATTTAAAATTTACATATTTATATATTTCTAATTTATTAGAACTTTTTTTTTTTACTTTTTCTCGGCATATAAAATGTTAGGAATGGACCTATATATAATGATCATGTTCCTTTACATATATATTCCAAAGTCTAGCTCGTGGGAATTGAATAAAGGCTTATACTCTCATGTAACCGTTGTTTGTTTGGGAAAAATCACAAACCTTGCGAATACTTTATCTAGTGTGATTAGACTGACTAGTGACCAAGCAGTGAGACTCACTTTAACATCTATAATAACCTTTTATAAAGCAAAAGGTTAAAATATTACAACATTCACCAGGTTCGTAAATGCCGTCAAGTGCGTTAGTCGCACAATCCATTACCATATGGAACTCTAGTGTTCTCACATTACGATATCTGATGTGTCCTAAGTCTAAGCTAATTTTATTGAACAGTGATAATCATCCTCTTATAACAAGCTTCAATCATTCAAATTTAATTATTGAATTAAAGTTAAGATTTTTAGTAAAATATTATTTCAATAATTCTCATAAATTTTGTAAATAATTCTCTCGACATAAAATTTCTTTATTTGACTCTATAAAATTGTGTTTAAAATTCACTTAGTTCCCCAAATTTTTTATGTAAATTCTTTTTCAATAAAATGCATATACTATGGGTAACAACTTCAACTAATATCAATAAGGGTTTACAACTTCTACCATCCATGATATCTTTCAAAGAAAAAATATATCATGCACTTTAGAAAATCATACTAAATTCAATATAAAAACATATGTCATGCACTTCAAAAAATCATCTCAAATGCAACATATAATGAAATTAGCATACACAATACCTTGTACTTGTCTTCACTCCAACCAGTGCACTAGTTATTAGCTAAAGGTTTATATTTAACGATTTTGATGAGAACTATATATTATTTCAAAATTCAAATTGGATTTATTTCCTTGTATAAAACGACATTTTTTAAAAGAAAATAAAATTGTAGGAAAATTACTTCCTTTCTTGTATGAACATTGAAAAATATGTATTTGTGCGCTTAGAGAGGCTCGTCAAATTTAATACTCGGATTCTTATAATGAAATACTTACGTTAGATACTTGGGGACTGAACGTAGACTTTGTTGTTAGCTGAACCAGTATAAATCTACTATGTCATTCTTTCTCTCTTCCTAGTTTTTAAAATTTCACATTATAAGTTTATGTTGTCAAGAGGTTCTTTCAGTTTTTCACTAGACTCCTTCTATTTCTACAAAGCAAGAGGTTCTTTTCGCTTTAAGTGTCAACAAACTCCTATCAATTAATAGGCTTATTTCTACTTGAGCTCTAGCAGACTCCTATCTATTGACAGGCCCCTTTCTTTTTAAGTCCAAATATGATCCTTTCGATTAATAGACTTCTTTCGTATTTTAAATAACTAACAGGATCCTTTCTTTTAAATATTAATAGGTTCCTTTCGAAGTTTAATAAGACCTTTCCATTTATCAACTCTTTTTGTTTAAAAAGGATTTTAAAGATTTAAAAATACCATGCAATTTTTTTTAAACACAATTCACCCCCTCTTGTGTGTGTTTGATTTATCATTTGGTATCAGAGTCTAGATTTACATTTATTGTATTTTACAACATGTGATAGATTATGACAAATAATTTGAGAAGCCTTAAAGGACAATCTATCTCAAATCCTCCTTACTTCAATGGAAACAACTACTCTTATTAGAAAGAGATAATGAAAATCTATCTTTAATCTGTAGATATTGAAGTCTAGCAAGCCATCAGAGTTGAAGCTACACTTCCTAAATAGAAAATGTAGAAGTATGGTCTGATGCTGACAGAAGAAATACACAACTAAATGCTAAAGCAAAACATCATCTGATCTGTGTATTATCTCTACATATGAGAAGTTATCCTATAGTTCTATAACAAAAGAAATGAGGGACAAGCTTCAAGTTACTTTTGAAGGAATGAATGAGATAAAGAAAAATAGAATAAATCTTTTAGTGCATCAATATGAGACTACTTGCATGAAATAGGGAGAAACCATTAGAAAAAAATTTCGGATGGTTTAACAACATCGTCACAGCCTTAAAGAACTTAGGAAAGATATATCCCAATAATGAGCTCGTAATGAAGATTCTAGGATCACTATCAAAGGAATGGAGACCTAAGGTGATAACTCTAAAAACTGCAAAGGATCTATAAACTATTTCACTCGAATGACTATGAGAAAATCTGATGATCCATGAAATCGAGCTTAGGTGAGATGAAGGATCCTCCTATAAAAAATGAATGATACTAAAAGCAACTGATGGATCAAATAGTGATGAAAGTGACATTGAGTTGCAAATAGATGGAGATGAAAATTTTAACTTCATGGTCAAAAAATATGTCCGCAACTATAAAAAGAAGTTGATGAAGAAAAGAGAAGGAAACAAGAAAGCTGAGAACAATAGGTTCCTATCAAAATTTAACAACAATAATAGCAATACACAAAACAATCAAATCATATGCTATCACTGCAACAAGCGTAAACACACGAGATCTGAATGTCCTCTTCTTCAAAAAAACAAATCAGATAATAGAAAACTTAGAAAGCAAGTTATGATTGCAACCTTGTCAGATGGAGATTATGAAAACTTTAAAAACGAAGAGAAAGAAGAAGTCAGCAACGTCTGTTTCATGGCTAAATCAGGAGACGGTGAGGTATATTATTCTGACTCTAATATTGAAGCTGATAAATTGAAAAATGCATCTCTAAAGAGTAATAATAAATCATTAAAATCTTTGAATGAGAGTTTGACAACTAAACATATTTCTCTTGAAGTTGATTACAAGCAAAGGGTCTCTAAAAAAGAAGTGCTGGAAGAAAGAGTTGCTAACTTGGAGAATACTTTGCATGAGAATGATTCTGATAAACTAAGACAGTTAGAATAAAAAGTTGTTGCCTTAGAACTTAAGAAAGAGAAATGTGCTAGAAAGATCTTATCCCTAAAAAAAGGTCTTACAAATTTCGTTAATGGAACGAATAACCTGGATGCATTACTTGGTAATGGTAAATGCATTTTGATAAGACTGGAATAGGCTACAATGAAAACAATAATAGTAGGCTATACAAGAATTTCTTTATTAAATATAGCAGTAGCTATAATCAAAACAGTAGGAACCTAATACACCGTAAAAATTATAGCAATTCTCATCCATATGTTTTATGTTTCTACTGTGGAAGACATGGTCACGTTAGTTATTCTTATAACTTTTATAAAAAGAAATTATCTCAAATATATTTTTGGAGACTAAAAGGTCAAGCTACTCAACTGAAAGGACTCAAAAAATTTGGGTACCTAACATGAGATAATATTTTTGCAGATATGCTTCAAAAAAGAGACAAAAGAAAATCAATAGATAGTCGATGGTGGTTGTTCGAGACATATGACAGGTGAAATATCGCATTTCAACTATATTGAAAGGAAAAATAGAGGTAATGTTGTCTTTGCCGATAAAAACAAGGCAAAGGTCATTGGAATTAGTATAATCGGTGATTCTAACTCTGCTTCTATTGATAATGTTCTTTTTGTTGATGAATTAAAACATAACTTGCTTAGCGTAAGTCAATTATATGATAAAAGTTACAAAGTTACTTTCTATGCATCATATTGTGAAATAATTGACAATCTTAATAATAATATTGTATTCGTTGGTCCTAGAAATCAAAACATATACTGTGCTTAGTTGGAAAATATATCTTCACAAAATGTTAAGGCCTCGCTTGGTTGGCGGGAAAGTAAAGTGAATTTGGAATCTAATTCTTGGGAAAATAAATCTATGGAAAGTAAAGATATTTACATGTTTGGATACTTAGAAGAATTCTAATAAGAAAGTTGAGTGAATTCTTATTATAGTGTTTGGTATGTATCAGTATTTTATGGAATGTAATTTAATTTTGACTTGTGTTTCCATTTATATTCCTATCGAATAAAAATTGAAATCGTTAAATAATGTTCATTTCTAATACCAGTTACGTTATTAAATGTTAATTTTTTATTTATAATATTTTAATCATATAATATTGTTTTATTATTCTTAATATTATTAATTATTATTAATTTTCTACTTATTATTAATTTTATTATTACCAAATTTATTATTTTTATCAATTACATTTATTATTATTATTATTATTATTATTATTATTATTATTATTATTATTATTATAAAATTTATTACTCTTATTAATTTTATTATTCTTAAAATTATTAATAATTATTATTAATTTTCTACTTATTTTTAATTTTATTATTACCAAATTTATTATTTTTATCAATTACGTTTATTATTATTAATAATGTTTTAATAATAATTATTATTTTTATTTTTATTATTCTTATTAATTTATTATTCGTAATAATAATAATAATTGTTAAATTTCTACTAATTATTAATTTTATTATTTTATCAAATATATTTATTTTTATTATTATGAATTTTAATATTATTATTATTATTACTATTATTATTTTTATTATTGAATTTATTATTCTCATTATTATTATTATTATTATTATTATTATTATTATTATTATTATTATTATTATTATTAAATTTCTTATTATTATAAAAGAGTTGTTGTAGAGTTAAGAGAGAAGGAAGAGTTGAATTGGCTAGTGTATTTTTTAGATTAAATTCATGAGGAAAGTAATATAAATACTAAGGGAATGGTGGGATTTAGAATCCAAGGAAAATGTTACTACTTTCCTTAGATTGGGAAAGTTTTTACTTTCCTAACTACTCAAAAAATGAACCAAACATAATAATATAATTTTAGGAAAAAGATTACTTTCCTAAGAAAGAATTCATGCCAACCAAACAAGGCCTAAGTGTTTTATTTCTCTAAAAAAGGATCCGTTTATCTGGCACAAAAGATTTAGACATGCTAGCATGAGCATTTTATCAAAATTGTCCAAAAATAAATTAGTAAGAGGACTGTCAAATTTGAAATTTCAAGGCAATCAAGTTTGTAAAGCTTGTTTAAAAGAAAAACAAACCAGAATCAGCTTCCCTCCTAAAAATATTATGACTACTAATCAGTCACTTGAACTCATGCATATAAAATTTTTTGGCCCGACTAGGACTCAAAGTTTTGGTGGTAAACATTATAGTTTTGTTATAGTAGATGATTTTTCCAGATTTACATGGGTTTATTTTCTATCAAATAAAGATGACACTTTTGAAGTCTTTGAGAAGTTTTACAAGAAAGTTCAGAATGAAAAAGGGTACTGCATTACATTGATTCGAAGCGATCATGGAGAAGAATTTGATAACAAAAAATTTGAAGACTTCTGTAAAAAGAAAAGATATAACTCACAACTTCTCATGTCGGACAACTCCTCAGCAAAATGGTGTAGTTGAGAGAAAGAACAAGACTCTCATAGATATGGCCAGAACAATGTTGTGCAAAAATGGCCTACCTTATGGTTACTAGGTAGGACCTATTCTGAAAAATACCCCTATGAGTTGTGGAAAGAAAGAAAACTAAATGTTGCTCACTTTCGAGCATTTGGCTGTAAATGTTTCGTTTAAACAATGGAAAAGACAACCTTGGAAAGTTCAATATGAAATTAGATGAATCTATTTTCTTGGGCTACATTACCACTAGTAAAGAATTCAGAGTATATAATAAAATAACAAAAAAGATAGAAGAATTAACATATAGGTAGAAGAATCAACATATGTGGTATTTGATAAAGCATTAACTTTGATAATAGTGACTGAATCAGATGATGAATAGCATCCATTGGTTCCTAAGAATACATCAGAGACTCAAACTATAGCACCTTTATAATCAAAAGGTCAAGAAGGTCCTTTTGAAGCCAGGACAGAGCAGGATCCTTCCTCTTAGCAGGAGCCTATATAAAGAAAAATACTAAGAGAATGGAGAGGTCAAGATACACATCAATACATTTTTGGAGACCGGTTTGAAAGCCTAATAATAAGATCATCCTTTAAGAACAACTATATAGCTTTCATCTCATAATTAGAACCAAAGTCTATTGGAAAGGCTCTTACTGATAAGAATTGGGTCTCAGTTATGAAAGAAGAGCTAAATTAGTTTGACAAAAATAAAGTATGGAATCTGGTACCTCGTCAACAAAACAAGTTAGTTATTAGAACTCATTGGATTTTTTGAAACAAACTTAAAGAAAATAGTAAGGTGGTAAGAATAAAGCTGGACTTGTAGCTTAAGGTTATGACCAACTAGAAGGTATCAATTTTGATGAGACTTATGCACCTGTTGCTAGGTTAGAGTCAACTAGATTCTACTTACTTTCGTATATTATAGAAAATTTAAGTTATTCCAAATGGATGTTAAAAGTGCCTTCTTAAATGAGTACATTAACGAATAAGTGTTTGTTAAGCAACCTCCAAGTTTGAGAGCAAAGATCATCCAGACCACATGATGAAGATAACTAAAGCCTTATATGGTCTAAAGCAAACTCCTCAAGCATGCTATAAAAGGTTAAGTAACTTTCTACTTGAGAATAATTTCGAAAAAGGAAATGTAGACAAAACCTAATTCATTAAGAAAAAGGAGAATGATTTACTCATAATACAAATATATGTTGATGACATAATATTTGTTATTACAAATCCATCCTTCTGTGAAGAATTCTCAACTTTAATGCAGGGGGAATTTGAAATGAGTATGATGGGAGAACTATCTTTCTTTCTCAGATTACAAATTAGACAAATAGAAAAAGGAATCTTCATTAGCCAATACAAATACACAAAGGAACTCATTAAGAAATATCATTTTGAGAATGTCAAACCAATGGGCACTCCCATATACACTGGAACTAAACTTGATAAAGATGACGAAGGCAAAGCTACGGATAAGACAAAGTATAGAAGATTAGACCAGACATTATGCTTAGTGTGTGTCTTTGTGCACGTTTTCAATCAAATCCAAAAAATGCCACCTTTAAGCAGTCAAAAGAATCTTACGATATCTCCACAAAACTATAGATTTTGGACTATGGTATCCACAAACTAATTCATTTGACATAGTGGGGCTATTATGTTGCAGATTATGCAGGTGATAAAATCGATCGAAAAAGCACAAGTAGTCACCGTCAATTTCTTAGAGGAAATCTAGTTTCTTGGTCTTGCAACAACAAAATTGCATAGTGCTTTTGACAACCGAAGCGAAATATATAGCAGCAACTAGTTGCTGTGCCCAAACCTTATTGATGAAACACTAAGTCTAAGATTTGTCTCTAAACCATGATCATATTCCTATATTATATGACAGTACTAGTGCTATTAATCTTTCTAAAAATCCTATGCATCATTTTAGGACTAAGAATATAGAAATCAAACATTATTTTCTCAGAGATCATGTTTTAAAAGGAACCGTTAATCTTTTGAATGTTAATACGAAGAATCAAGTAGCTGACATTTTCACCAAGCTACCCTTTGAAGATAGATTTTGCGTGTTAAAACAAGATCTTAATATGTGCAAACTCTCTAATATTATTTTTGCACGAATATGCTTTGCTATTTGTCTTTGCATTTCGTTTAGCAGGCTCCTTCTATTATGATTCCTTAGAAACTCTCTCTTAACTTAATAGGCTCCTTATAGCTTAAAAAACCCCTCTTATTTTTAAAAGGCTCCTCTCACTTAACATAGCGGAGTACACGTGTCCTAAAAGTAAATGATTCATGGCATCATTTTATCTTTTAAAAATGCGCACTTTGTTCTGATAGCTATCCGTACATGACTAACAAAAGATACCCAGGTGCTTACACTTCTTATATTAACATACCATCATTTATCTTCACACGAGATCAACGCTCAATAATCGGTTAAATATATTAGAAACAAACCTTTCTCTTCTACTCATTATATTTTTCTCAAAAGCACCACTTATTTCTATATAACTGAACACTTTGCCTTCTCTCTATATCTTTCCCCAAAACTTCCTAAACTCTACACATCATTCTTACAATGGCACGAACCAGATCAAGAGAACAAACGAAATAAATTTTAGTGATAGCCATAATAAAGCTCATGTTACTAAATCTACCTCCTTTAAACCCCAAGCATAAAAAGTACACTGGGTTATAAACGATGATGATGAAGAACCTTCTCAATTGATCAAAAAACCATGAACTAGAGGAAGTCTTACAAAGTAAGCCGAGAAAATTTCTAAATAAAAAGAAATCACTGATGCTGAAAAGGAAGAGGAAGAAGAATCCAGAAAAAGGAAAAAAAAAGAAATAAAGAAAGGAAAAGCGTCTATGACTGAAAAAACTATTAAGGAACCCATCAATAGAAATGAGTTATTTCATGAAAAGATGATTCCTAAAGAAAATAGAGCAAAGAAAATCAAGATAGCTACTCAAAAGGAAGGAAAGACATTAGTACCACCAAAAATGTTTTAACCGATGGAAGCTGAAGTTCGCTATAAAATGCAGTGCAAGAAAAGAAAGGTAGTTACTGGGAGAGTCTTACCTCCCATGATGTTTGATGAAATAGGTATACCTATCTTTCCTTACTTTGCTGCAATTGGTTAGGAAAAGTTTTAAAAATAGATTACACCATGTGTGATGAGCTAGTCAAGGCATTCCACACACATATAAGAAAGGAAGACATTGATAGAAAACCAACCATTGTATCATGTGTACGTGAATGTAAAATTTTAATTTCTGAAGAAATATTAGGAGATATATTGGACGTAACTCCTATAGGGAAAACTAATTTTCCCTGTCATAAGTGGGATGTCGATGATATGGAGCTAGCAGAAGTTATCAAATCCATTTCCCTTCATATTAAGAACACCCAAGATGGGAGGTCCTGAAGTAGGCAATCAGACTTACTACCATGATGTCTTACATCGTTATTAGTTACATCAATTTTTCCCATAAGTAGCTTAGTTGAAAGGTGTAGCCTACTGGACACTTACGTGGTATATAATTTGCTAAAAGGGAACATAATGAATCTTCCAACAATGATCTTGAGATTTATGGTGGATAAGGGAAATCATAAAAATACCACCAGATATCTTCCTTATAAGATGTTGCTCACTAAGATTTTCACCTATTATGGAGTTCCTTTTGCAAATCTGAATTAGTATAAACCAGCTAAGTTTCACCCTTCTATTCCATACCAATTTGGATACAAATTGGAAAACAATATCTGGTAGAAAAAAGATATGAAAAAGTAGCAAACAACCTAGATCTTACGCTAAACCAACAAACTCTTATCCCTCCTGAGGATGAAAAAGGTGCAAAACTCCAACACCAGCTAAAGAACATTCAAGCCAATAAAGAAAAAATGCAAGAACAGATAGACAATATGTAAAATCAGATTTTTCTACCTAGGTCATTTGTACTTAAGATATATTCTACCTTCCTTCCTCTTTCTCTCTATTTTGTTTTTGATAATGACAAAGGGGGAGAAATATTTGATATATTTTCAATTATGCTACGATGATATATTTATTGCTCTAATGATGTATTTATGTATTTATTGATGATATTTATCACTGAAATATTGTTGAAATTGTAAAGTTCAAATCTATGAAAAACAAAAAATGAGCTCCTTCCTTTAGAAGTCAGGCTCCTTCTATTTATAACTGCGAGTAAAGCTTACAGGTATCTTTCAAAAATTTTTATTGTTATTTGAATTTTAAAAATATATCTATTATTGCTTATCATCATAAAAAAAGGAGGAGATTGTTAGCTCAAGGTTTATATTTAACGATTTTGATGATAACTATATAATATTTCAAAATTCAAATTGGATTTATTTCCTTGTATAGATAACAGTATTTTTTAAAAAGGAAATAAAATCATAGGAAAATTATTTCCTTTCTTACAGGAACCTTCTTAGTAAACTTTCCTTATTAACATCCGGGAGAATCTTACCTTTTTGAACAATTAACTCTGAAAATTTTTGTTCTAGCAAAGATGATATTGAAAATCCAATGTCAACTCAGAATTAAGTTGAAGCAACGACTAGTTGAAGAAGTTGAATATTTAAAGAAGAGCAACAACACTTGTGAAGAAACGAACATACATAGACTTTCAAAATATTTGAGCAGCATCAATATTCTTGAAAGTCATATCATTCTTATTGTGCCTTAGAAAGTGAAATTATTTTATCAAGAAAGAAATTGTTATTTGAGAACTTACTTTTGATTTTTTATTTTACTGTTCTGTGAGCTTTGAAAGCTTGTTATACACTTCGAGTGTGGAAGGTTGGAGAACTTTGAAAAATATGTCCTTGTGGAGCTTGGAGCGGCTCGTCAAATTTAATACTCAAATTCTTATAGTAAAGTACTCAAGTTGGATACTTGGAGATTGGACGTAGACTTGGTTGTTAGTCAAACTAGGATAAATCTACTGTGTAATTCTTTCTCTCTTCATAATTTTTAAATTTTCGCGTTATAAGTTTGTATTTTTTAAGACGTTCTTTCAGTTTTTCAATAAGCTTATTCTGTTTCTCTAAAACAATAGGTTCTTTTTGCTTTAATCGTCAACATACTCCTATTAATTATCAAGCTTATTTCTATTTGAGTTCTAGTCGGTTTCTATCTATTGACAGACCCATTTCTTTTTAAGTGTGAATATGATCCTTTTGATTAATAGACTTTTTTCGTATTTTAAATAACTAACATGATCGGTTCTTTTTAAACATTAATAAGTTCCTTTCGAAGTTTAATAAGAACGTTCCATTTATCAACCCATTTTGTTTAAGAAGGATTTTAAAGATTTAAAATACCCTGCAATTTTTATTACACACAATTCACCCTCCTCTTGAGTGTGTTTGCTTTATCACTAATATATGCTAAAATCTAGGCTCAAATAGTATGTTTTAGGTAACATAATTATATATGCTCTATTCTGGCCACAAAGTAGTTTGCCTTTGGCAATGAGCTAATATTTACCTTCCAATTCGGCGTCAGTTAATAATACCACCGCATGTCAGGCACGAGCACAACTGCAAATTGGGAGGATGGAATTTCGTCGAAGAATAAACGATGAGAGGATATTTAAGCATTTAAAATATTTTAAATTAAAAAAATTAAATTTAGTTTTAAATTATAAAATATCGTATCAATATTTAATAAATCCACATTATTTATTTGACATGTCATATTTAATAGAGTTAAGTTTTAAAATACAAATAATACTATTTTGTAAACATTAAAATATAAAGTGATATAAGAGTTAGTTTAAATTTTTAATGAAATTTTAAGAAAAAAATTTGCAAATGTAACCTAAATATAATTATTTTATAATTATACTACTTTCACTAATACTGTGAGTTGGACCCAATATTATTATTTTTATAAAATGCTTAAATTCTTGAATGAATTTACAAACAAATTAATAAAGTACTATTGGTAGAAAATTAAGAAATTCTATTACTATTTTTATTTGAAATAAGAACAAAATTGCAAATCTAAGCATATCAATTTCACCTCACATCCAATGAGCTAAGGATGATAAAAAAAATGTAGCTCCAGTCTAAATAAAATTATAGAAACATGACGTGGTAAGATCGTAAGAGTGTTACAAATCTTTCAACTGCTTTTTCCTTTCACGTGATAGAAAAAGCCTAACGAAAAAAAATTATGTGATATTTTTTTATTAATCAAGTCCACACTATCGTATTATTCTTTTCCTGCGACCTTGTCTGGTATCGATGACTAAAGTCTAATCAGACCATTGCGAAAAAATTAAAGTATTGAATACAATAATTTAAAGAGAAATACTTGGACCCCTTAATTTATGGCTTTTGACTAGGGTGGTGTTTATACTTGAGAACAAACTTACAACGTAATACTTTTATGCTAAAGCTTTTACGTAATAACAAAGTGCAATCATATCCGCATTAATCCACTATACCTAATCACTATTCTTTTATTCAAACATGTTGACATTTAGTTCTACTTTTTTTTGGGTCAAAAGTAGCTTTTCTTGACTTATTTTATCGTACAATTCGAGTTTTTCTTCTCAATTCTGCTTTCCACTACTTTAGCAATCGTCATGTCCGGTTGTAGGAAATGACGTACATTCTGCACTCAAGTATATATAGTCTCCGCCTTTTGACTTGAAGAAACTTCTTACCAATTTCCTGATAGACCATTGACGCGAGAGTTTGGTTCCCGTCAAAAGCGAGGTGCAAATATGCATACCAAATCCCCTGTAATTGCTATAGTTTTAATCATGTGTATTTTAATTTTATTTAAACATTTATGTGAATTTTACGTAAATGTATTGATGAGATTTAACAAAAATAGAGTAATAATTGATTTATAAAAACAGAGGATTTGTTCTCGCAAATCCTTGTGACAGAAATCTCCTGAAAGCTTGTGGCACAAATAAGAGATGTCCCAGTAGAGTATCTTGATCAACATTGGCTTGTCATCTTATATTCATGTTTCTGTATCTCACGATAACTATGTCTTATTACTTTGCTTAATACATATTTTTATTTCCCTTTTCATTAACTTTGTGTCTTATCTTTTGTTTAGTTATGTGGTTGGAACTAGCCTTTATTTGTGTAAATTGCCCATCTTGGGATGTATTCCTATGATAATGTTCATAGAATTACGATTTTACTTGAATTTGTTCTCCTAATTTTTTTGGGATTATCACTATATTTTTCACATTTGTTTTTGTATCATCAGCGATACTTTGATAACTCTTAATGAAATAAGGATAATCAAAAGTTAACTTCAAGTTGACTAAAACTAAGGAAAATTAAAAAGTTAATCTTCAATTCACTAAAACTAAAATAATGTGGCATGGTAAGGGTGCTTGAAATATTATGTTATCATGTTATCATATGTAGAGATAAAATCGTAATTTACACTTTAACGTTTCATAAAGTATTTAAGTTTTTATCGATATCTTTGGCACCACTTTGTCCTTTAAAACTATTAAAATAATAATCATTACATAATGAATAAGGTACAAAAGTGATAATAGAGATAATGATTTTAGATTTTTTATGAAACGTTAAGATTAAAAAAAAGTTATGCCTCTAACTAATATCTAAAGAAATTATTTTAAAAATCACATTAACAACTGATGTATCTAAATTGTTCAATTGTGACATTACATAAGTTAAATTGATAGTCCAGATATAAGAAAATTGACAAAATTCTAATTCTATTAAAGTTTAGTGTGTTATTAATACTGTTTTAAAAGCATTAACTATAACATGATATTAAAAATAACACGAAAATTTTATTTAAAACCTTTGAAAATTATTTTTAACGTCTTGTGCAGTCATATTATTAATATTTATATGTATTTATTTATATTTTGTATTATCATTATTTTGCATTATATGTAGGTCTATCGGAAACATTTTCTTTATTAAATAGTGGTAAGATTGCGTACTATTCAATCTCTCCAAATTTTACATTTCGGCGGGGTGTTGTTATTGATGTTGTTTATATCAAGAGCAATACTAATCACATCACTAATAAACCATAATATTCGTGTCACTTTTAAATGTAATGTACATAATATTTTAAAGAAAAATACTTAGCCACTACGGAATGGCTCTGGCTAGGGTACCACAGTCTAAGCATACATAGAAAATAATGTTAAAACACTTCTCAATTTTACAAGATTGGTGTCTTCATAGCAAAACCCCTCCAATGATCCACAGGAAAAGCAAAACCGCCCTAATAGTGTAGATTAGTAGGAAGCATCTCTCCATTTTACACTATCATGCAATAGACGAAGATTTGCTTAGACTAATCACACAATCACTGCTCAAACAAGTTTACGTTTAGTCCTACTTTTTGGCTCAAAAGTAGCTTTACGATCTATTTTATCGTAGAATTGAGGTCTTCCCAGTTTTGCTTTTGACGTTAGGTGAAATTGCAAATTTTTTTCTTGCCATGACTAGAAATTGTTGGACATTTTAGACATTTCTCATAAAATTGGACAACATTTAATTGCATTTTTCAATTTTTCAATGACTTATCGGTTAAGTTATGTAATTTGATACGAATAAAGATAATAAAGTGGCCCAATAAATGATCTAAATCATTGGGTCAAAGTTCAGGAGAAAAATGAATCTCGATCAGTGTAGATCAGACCCATATCGGGTCTGTGATGAAGAAGTCCAATATAAAAGTTAAGGTCTCCTGCAGTTACTCATGTTATTTGTAAGCATCAAGATTCTCTAACCTGTTAAGAGAGCTTACGTTTTGAGAAAATTATAGAAAGGCTTAATTATATCCCGGTAAGCATTTCCCGTGAAGAAGACGGTAGATTCGCGCTCGTTTCAGCCTAAAAATACTCATTTAAAGTTATAGAACCGAAATCAGATATTTTTTGCATTTCTTAGTTTATTTCCTTTTCACGTTTGATCTATGATACATAACTAAAGTCCCATTATGTATTGCAGAAATTGCCGATGGGTATAATAATTTAGTCTCGGAATCTTTGTAACTAACTCCATCCTCTGCTCGGATGAAACTTCTTCAACATCATTGTTTTCCTAATAGAATCGTTGATGCATGAGTTTAGGTGCCTGTTAAGAGCCAGGGGTAATTATGATTCAAATAGAAAGCATTAGTTACCGCTTCAACCATTAAATGATCCATAGAAATTTAGTATGATTGCGCATTATAATTATAATCCATAAATAGAAGCAATTAGTCAATTACTCTATATCGATATCATTCTTATATATATATATATATATATATTTCGATGAGATTGCGATGTATTTCCTGGAAAACAATGGAGAGATGGGGACCTAGACTGAAATTCCAGGCTCCATTGCAATTAAAAAATGAGGATTATATTAATTTCACTGTTAGTAATTTCTTGTTTTCACACAACCTTTCACAATAAGTCACAGTCAAGTTTTGCAAATTGGTGTTACCTTTTTCAACGGAGGAAATTTCCTGTAAATGAGGGGGAAGGAAACCTTGTATAGACTTTGGAAAGCTACTTGAAGGCAACTTAAGAATGTATTATATATCAATCATACAACAACATACATCTTCCAAAAAAAATAATGCAACAATACCACACTAAACCCAATTACCGAACTCATCAACTTGCGCTTTTTGATGTTGTCTTAGATCAACAATTCCATTTCAAGTAGCAAAGAATTATGGCTTAAGCGCTCATAGAAGGAGCATTTCTTTCCGCTTCCCTAAGGGTTGTTTTGTCTTTCTTGATAAAATCACGATACAAATATATACTAGTTTGGAATGTATACATATTTATTAAACTATAACTAATAAGTATATAATGGCTATAAGATTTTGTATTCATAAGTCTACTATTAGAAGATTTTAGATATTATTTATATTAGAAATTTATATATTATTCACAAAATATTTATATAAAGAAAAGTAATTTATAAAAGAGTAAATATTAAAGTGTGTGATAATTATAACAAATTAAAAAGTGTGATTATAATTACTCTATTTACCTATAGTACCCATCTATCCTTTTATTTCATATATCAAGAAACAAATTTAAGCATTCAAAAGTATAACTTATGAGAGTTCCAATCTTAATATTCCAAGCTATAAATTAATATTAATAACCTATAATTAGAGAATGTTTGTATTATAACTCCTAGTTTTACTTATAATAATATTTTGTGTGTCCTATTTCTTCCAATCTTAATTGAGCTACAATCTTACTCTAGTCACTTATTCATTCCAATAAGTGATATCAAATTCTAATTTGTATGTGTGTGAGAGTGTGTGTGCGAGAGCGTGTATGTGTTTGTATATATATATATATATTGATTGTTACTATAAGCGGATCTTCCATATCAAAATTAGTTTATTCATTATTTAAAAGTATTGAGAACTATTAACTTATACAATTATAATTTACGTGAGATATTGAGAGTTATCCCTCTTGACTCAAAATAAAAGAATAAGAAGTTTGATAAAAATAATTTTTTATTGTGAAAGTTAAATATAAAAGCTATTCTTACAAAAGATAATTACCTTGCATCCATTAGCTGAAGGTTGATGGACTTCACTAATAATGCCAAATATAATGAAATAGACATTAATTCTATTTCAAATCTTCATCTAGCTTTAGCTAATGAAGTTTTGTTAATTATAGAGGAGAAGAAAATAACAAAATAGACATGAATTCATCTCACAAAGCTATACAAGGTCAAGTCACTCTATAATAAAATTTTCTATAAGAGAAAACTTTATATTCTTTAAATGTTATAGTCAACTTCAATTACTACATGCATTATTGACTACACTATTCTCTCTAACTCTTATTGTTGGATTATAGAATAAAGTTACACGAATGTGTTAAAGTTCTACTTCAAAATCATATTATCAACTTATCATCAAATTAACTAATAATCTTACAGATTACATGGTTTTCAATGAATTTATAGCCAAAATTTTAGAAAAAGAAATCAGTGAAAAAATAAGGAAGATAGGTAGTCTAGTGCACATCAAGTTAAATCTTTACCAGTGATAAGAAATAGACTACCAAAACATGGCCCAAGTAGGAGCCAAAATCATAATAGATAATAATCAAGAAGTAAAAAGCATTTAAATGATATAATTATGAAAAGAAAGGTCAATTTAAAAGGATCAAAGGAATTTTAGAATTTAAATAAGAAAGATTTTACTCTTTAAGGAAATTTTGTAAGTATTTCAGATGATAACATGTCTTATAAAGCAGTAATAACAATTGAAAAAAAGAAGTCACTACTTGATGCATGGCTTTTTGACTTAGGAGCTACTTTTCACATAACCTTTAAAAAAAGAATGATTCCATCATTATGAACCTATCTTAGGAGGATATGTGTACAGTTGTAACGATTATCTCCAAAAGATTATTAGTATTGGAATCATCAAGTTGAAGATATATGATGGTACAATTTATACTATTCATGAAGTATGACACATAGAGGGCTTAAAGAAGAATTTTTTTCTTTTTAGGACAACAAGATGATTTTGGAAGCAAAATATAAATTGTCAACAAGATTTTAAAGATAATTTGAGATGCATATATGCTTATGAAGGGAGAAAATATAAATGCAAATACGTACAAGTTAAAGGAAGAGACATTTAATATTATGATTCCTTTGTTCAAGCAATCCAAGTGAAAGACCTTTATTATTATGATGTTGAAAAATTAGACATATATCTACATAAGAAAGGAAAATCCTTAGCAAGAAAAAGTTATTCCTTGGTCTTATAGAGGTATCACTTCCCTTTTTTGTGAATTTGTTACAAGTAAGCAAACAATGTAAAAATTAACACATCAAATTCAAGTAGCAAGGTTGATCTTTAGTTGGTTTAATTTGATGTGAAATAAGCATAAGTTCCACCATTCAGAGGAGCAAAGTACAATGTCTCCTTTATTAATCATTATTCCATGAGGTGTATGTAAGGCGTACTATATCAAAAGAAAAGCATAAGTATTCTCAGTTTTCAAAACACCTGTTAAATTTGATCATGGTAAAAATGATAAAATATTTAAGGATAAAAAATATAAGAGAACATACTAACTATGAATTTGATCCATTTTGTAAGAAAGAAGGTATCAAAATAAAATTTACTGTTGTATATACTCCTAAAATAAACAATGGTAAAGTGGATGAACAAAACTCTTTTAGAAAGAACAAAAGTAATATTGAGAGTTAAAAACCTAGATAAGGCCTTTTGCATAGAATCAGCCAATATTGCCTATTATATAGCGAATCATACTCTATCAATTGCAAGTGAGTTGAAGATACCGATGGAGACGTAAATGGAAAGCTAAGAGATTATTCTAACCTTCATATATTTAGATATCTTTATATAAGATGTATAACGGAAAAGAAATCATGAAGTTGGATCCAAACTATAAGAAATGCTTATTTTTTTTTAGATATGATAAAATAGTGAAAGAGTAATGATAAGAACATTACAGTTGATCATTTTAGATTTTTTTTTGAAAAATGAATTTTTCATTACTACAAACAAAACTAATACAACATTATAGGGAATAATTCAAAATCAACATATTAGCAAGTTAAATTTCCATTTAGATATCATGTTAGGAGTAAGTGTATGCTGCAAATTTTTAGTAAAGATTGTTGCTCTAATCCAATTAATAATTTTGTCAGCTAGCTAGTACTTGCCTTCTTCTGAGTTGGTAAATCTTCTACTGTTTCTATTGTTCCAAAGAGTTTAGATAGGAGTGGTGAAAGCTACTTTATAGAGTATAGCATTTGAGATTCTCTTCTTAGAGCTTTGAATGGCCCAGTTCAAATTATGATCCTAATCATATATATAGTTGTTATTTGGAATTATATGCAAAATTCTTTTCCATACTGCTTTAGAAAATGCAAAAAGGAAGAAAAGATAGTCTCTATCTTCCACTTCCAGTGTATAAAGATGGTCTCTATCTTCCACTTTCACTTCCTTTATATTAACAAACTGACAACTCTAGTGTTGGATCGAAAACTTAAGCATACAAGATTTGGGTAAAACGGTCGATTTCAAAAAAGAAAATAGAAATCAAATTTCATCGGAAGCAATATAACCAAATCAATATGTCAAGCCACACATGATACGATATAAGGAAAATATTTAACATAAGAACAAGATGATAGAATTATACCGACTCCTTTGCTACAACTTTAACTCCTTGCTGTGTTATCCTATCCTTGGCAATGTATCCTTTTCTAGTTGATGTATCCTCTTCTCGTTATTGTATACTCGACCAATCCGATCTACCAATTGTTCTCCTTGAATGACTTGGTTAACAAAATCCTTTGGTGGGAAAGGAGAAGAAAACTTGAAGAGATTTGGCCTTAGAAAAAGAAGCCAAAGATGAGACACCTCTCATGCAAATTTCATCTATCTCATGCAAGATAGGAGAGAGAGAGAGAAAAATTCAACAACCCCTTGTATTCTTTTCTCTCAATTTCAGTTAAGCCTCAAAGAAAGAAGTGAAGTGCATCCAATGCATCACATCCTTCCTTAATCAATCATAAAGAAGCCAATAAATGAGACTCTTCTCATTTGTTTTAAGATGGCTATATGAAAAGACCAATAACCTAAAATGATGCATCTCATTTTCGGTTTTGTGATGAAAGAAGGAAGAGGTCCATCAAATGCACCTCTTTCTTCTTTAATCTAATGAATGCTAAATGGTTACATGCTATCATTAAAAGACGACCACTAAACCATTCAATGATAAAGTTATAACTCCATTTAATGATGATAAAGCATGTTAAAAACCATCTTAAATTTAGCAAACTAATGCTAAATGTGCAGATTAATTAAATTAAATCAAAGTTATTAAAGATAAAGGGAGGTGGATTTTCGGTTTTAATGGGCTAAATGTACAGCTCGGTTTTAATGGGCTAAATATGCAGCAAAAATCCACCTCCTTTTATCTTTAATAACTTTGATTTAATTTAATTAATCAAATTAAACCAAAGTCTAGTATTAGATCTCGTTTCTGGAGTCCAACTCGAGAGTCATAAAACATATGCACAACACTTTGTAGGGTTCTTATAATGGAACTTCATTAGTCAACATAGGTTCATCTTCATTCTTATAACATCCCACAATTTCCATAATTGAGCACTTGACAAACGACAATCCATTCTTATGTTCATATCCTTATTCTTCACCCTAAACATATCACTCAATTTATCTCTTATTTCCATAACAAACTAAGAGCATTTCAAGTTCCATTCAAGCTTAAATGTATAATAGATAAGTAATGATAGGTCCACAATATATACATATACATGATTCGGGAAAATAGGCCTAACTTTCAATAGGGATGTTGGATTAAGACCATTCAAGTATGGTTTTGAAGAGGACTTCGAGCTCTACAACTTTTGTGAAGACCCCAAAGAGAGATTTTGCCATATAGAGGGTCAAAAAATTTCACATTTTCATAACTGTCTCGAGAATGTCTGCTTAGCGGACACATGTCCCTCTAAGTGGACTTGAATTGAGCTGAAACACTGGAATTCTTGAGAAGGTCTACCTAACGGACATTTACAGGTCAAATTCTAGATTTCTAACTCCTATAAGTTACCTATGACCCCTCTTATGCATATCTATCATTTCTAACTTATTTTCCTTATCATTTTCACCTCCATTCCAATTCAATATCATTTACAACCAAATCATAATCTATGATTGATCAACAACCCAAAAACATAACATTCAAACTTATACTTATTCATCAAAAATTTCTGCACATGTTCAACTCCCTTTATCACCTTCATTTCATCACTAACTTATCACACTAATTCTTCCCAATTTAAGACACCAAAGTACTCTTTTTCTATTAACTCAAGTAAAGAAAAAGGCTATAAAGTGTCCAACATGCTCCCTGTGCAGCATCACTAACTTGTAAAAAGCATAACTCTCAACTCCCATCTCCAAAAATTACACACTTTATATCATTGGAAATCTAAAAGAATAAACTACAACTTCCAAGAAGACAAATTTGCCTAAATCAGCCTAGATTAATACAGTTTTTTCCTTGAATTTAGAATACAGATTTTATTCCTATGAATGCTTGAAAATGCAATGCGAAAACTTGGAAAGTCATGACCAAAATTTAAATATATTTCAGTAACATCAAAAGGAAAGAGTTTTACAAAGCTTTAATTGGCATTTCAAGTCATAAATACATCGTTAGAATTCATAATACAAAATACAAAATATACATGAATGAGTAATACTTGAAATGCAGCTAAAGCCTTGTGTTTTCATAAGCTAACTTAAATACAAAAACATGCAGACTTGGAGTGATGCCTTAACTCTCTATCATTCGATCTCTTGCTCTTCACTTGGAGATGGAGAGGAATGGGGGGTGAGCTTAAAAGCTCGTGGGTAACAAGTTTATAGCAGAGAAATAAGCAAAACCATTGAAAATATTCGTTGACATAGTAAATTGCATTGAAACCATAAAACACGTATTTCTCAATTTCTCAAGCTTGTCAAACAATTCATAACAACATAATTCATGTATTCATCAAACTTGTCAAACAATCATAAACACATAAGAAATCATAATGGTTTGGTTAGTCCATAAACAGAATGGAATATCACAAACCCACATAATGGTTTTGCATAGTCCATAAATAGAATAGACCCCTTTAGGTAGTCCATAGGCGGGAGAAGCTTTTAACAGAGTCAACGTGCACGTGACATAATAGAATGGACCACCACAAACCCACATAAACATGAATCTCATATCTTGTAAACATCTCGTACAAAAGGCACATTTCGAAAATATGATTTCCATAAGCATGATATTTTTCAAATACAATTTCCATCATCATTTCATAAATCATCATCAAGATACATGTAGCAATTACTTAAATCATTTAAGAAGTAATAAATGCAACATTTATAAAGCAATTGAAATCATTTAACTTTATTGATTTGAAAAAATACTTATAGTTCATTAACTCAACTATAAACATGTAACTCACCTTGATTCCTTACTTAAAAACTTGCTTAAAAATGCCCCTCCTCTTGCTCCTCTTGACTCTCTTGATTCCCTTTAATATTGGCAAAAATCCAATTAAATAGGAATACAAATTGAAAGCCCAAAAAGCATATTCACTAAAAATTGATTCTAGAATGCTTAAACTTATATCTTTCCTAAGCTTCATGAACCAAAACCCTTCCAAAATTGCAAAGGATTAAACATAAGCTTTCCTTGAATCTTCACCAAACAAAGAGATGTTTCGCTTAAATGGAAGCTCTTCTCTTCCTCTTTCTTTTTCTCTTCTTGAATACCCTCAAAATCACTCTTAAAAGCTAAGAAAAGATGAAACCCTAACATGCTTCTTCTTTCTTTTCTCTCATGAACGACTCTCTCTTACTTCTCTTCTCTTTTATACGTTTTTCTCTTCTCTCCCTTCATTCACGTTTTTTTCCTTCTAATGTACAAGAAAACATTTTTCCTCTTCCAATTTTACCCTTAATGAGTGCTAAATGTCCATCCCACCCTTCCTTTAATGTTTCATGCCTTGTAATCTTAAGTCACATGCCAAAATTGCCATTAATACATTCATACTGCTTTAATTTAACTAACCAGTGTAATAAAAAGATACTAACACTATAATAAATAATTAAACTCCAATAATAATTCTATTATGACCTCATAATTCATTTAAATCATGTTTAACTCCCCAAAAAATTTGGGGGCCAACATTTAGCCCATTTCTAAATGTTCATTTAGGCTTCTAATTAAAGTAAGCCCAACATTCAATCATAGGCTTTAAAATCTCTATTTGTATTTCTTACTTTGCTTAATAACCTTTCTAAAAGCCAAATGGAGAATCTAATTGGACTTATATAATTCAAGCTCTAATAAACCCGAAATTAATTTAATCTCATTAGAATTAATTCCAGCTTATTAACTAAATGTCATTCAACTAAAGACAATTAGTTGAACTCTTGAATTACTAAATATTATGAGAACACATGTTTCAAATAATATGTCCAATTAGAAACTCTAATATGAACCATATTATAGCCATTCGCACAATAAAGGGTAAAATTACCTTTTTGCCCTTATGTTGATTTTTCCTTCTAGATCTCCCGTTTTACTCTATATGGTGATCAACACATAAGATCTCATCTTGATATTAAGACTTGATGGGTAGCTAGTCCATCAAACTACTGGCGTCACTTTAATAACCAATCTCTATAAAATATTTAGAAGTAATGATATCACTATAAACTCTTTATTTGAGTGAATATTTCCTGATACATGTTTCAATTAATAATTCCAACATGTAGACACTAGATTGATACTCTGTAAAAATCCATTCTGATCATATCAAGAATTATAATGAAACATATATGAGTTCAACATTCATCAAAATTATGGTCCATAATAAACGAATGCTTAAATGTATGTTTTAAAGAATAAAGTAATGTTTTAAGATTAAAGTAATGACCTACTTTATTCTTTAAAACATACGTGATTCCATATTCATTTAATAGTGCCATTATCGATAGTCAACTACTATCATGATATGAAACTCATAATTCCCTTAAAGTAAACTCTTGTACTTATATGGAGATAAATCGCAACATTATAGTATAAACCATAATCAAACAACCAACTTGATTATTTAACTACGAATCAATTATTTTAGATTCTAATAATATACATATTTCCCATACATCTCTATGTATATGTATATTACTTACAAAAGAATCTTGATACCTTATGACTAGTTTTATTTTGCTCATATATATAAAACCAAACTCTTTTGTTTTATTAATAATAAAAAATTTCATTACAAAAAGTAACTGGAAGAAAATTAAGTTATAAGTAAATACACTTACTTTCAAGGGCACTATATTTACATAACTCCAACAATCTGCCACTTGCCCTAAGACAAGTTTCACATATCCCTCATTTCCATCCCTTCTAAGTGACCCTCAAAACTCTTTTGAGATAGCGTCTTTGTAAATAGATCAGCAAGGTTTTTCTGTATGGAAATCTTTACCACATTCACCTTACCACGTTGTATTATCTCCCTTATGAGATGATACTTTCTCTCAATGTGTTTGACAACGTTATGGTTTCGAGGTTCTTTAGAATTAGTCACTGCCCTACTATTATCACAATAAAGTATAATGAACTTTTTTGCCTCAAGAACTACCTCTAAATCACTTGGGAACTTGCGGAGCCAGACTACTTCTTTTACTGCTTCATAAGCAGCAACATACTCAGCCTCTATAGTCGAATCAGTAACACAAGATTACTTGATACTCCTCCAGACTATGGTTCCACCTCCTAAAACAAATATAGAGCCAGAAGTTGATTTCCTTGAATCAATATCTGATTGGAAATAGGAATCCATATATCATGTCAGAATAAGAATACTTCTAAAGTAAACAAGAATTAAGTTCTTCATCCTATGAAGATACTTTAGTATGCACTTAACCACAGTCTAATGCTCTATTCCTGGATTGGACTGAAATCTACTTACCAGTCCCACTGCGTAACAAATATCCAGTCTAGTGTAAAGCATAACATACATTAAACTTCCAACTGTAAAAGCATATGGAATGTTATACATGATTTCAACCTCCTCTTGGGTCTTAGGTGCTTGCTCCTTTGAAAGTTTGATTCCATGTCTAGTAGGTGTGAAACCCCTCTTGGAATCTTGCATGGCAAACTTATTGAGTATGTTCTCAATGTAGGTTATTTGAGATAAGGCTATCAGTTTGTTCTTATGATCCCTTATAAGTTTGATCCTTAGAACATAGCTAGCCTCTCTTAAATCCTTCATTGAGAACTATTCATTTAGCCATCCCTTAACCGTAGATAACATTCCTACATCATTCCCAATTAGTAGAATGTCATCAACATATAGGATTAGGAAAATAACCTTACCGTCTTGTATCCTTTTATAGACACAAGGGCTCATCTTGGTTTTGTATAAACTCATAAGTTTTGATAGACTTATCAAACCAAATGTTCCAAGACCTTGATGCTTACTTAAGCCCATAATGGACCTCTACAATTTACATACCTTATGATTACTTGGCTCAATGAATCCTTCTGGTTGGGCCATATAAATGGTTTCCTCAATATCCCCATTAAGAAATTCAATCTTGACGTCCATTTTCCATATTTCATAATCGAAATAGGCTGCTATGGCCAAAAGAATTCTGATGGACTTAAGCATGGCAATTGGTGAAAAAGTCTCCTCATAGTCTATACCCTCCTTTTGAGTATAACCTTTAGCTACCAATCTAGCTTTAAAGGTCTCTACTTTTCCATCCAATCCTCTTTTTCCTTTGTAGATCCATTTACACCCTATGGCTTTTATATCTGGTGGTAGATCTACAAGGATCCAGACTTCATTGGCATACATGGAATCTATTTCCGATTCCATCACCTTGAGCCATTTTTCTGCATCAACATCATTAATAGTCTGTGTATAAGTAATGACATCCGTTTCTTCTTATTCTGAGATGGTTATAATGCCTTCTCCTAGACCTAAATACCTATCTAGTTGTTTCATAACCCTCCCACTACATCTACGCATTACTTGATGTTCAGGTTGCTCTTCTGATTCAACTCTTGAATCCATTTCGACATCATGTTCTGCTATATCCAAATCAACTTTTATTTTGGATGAAATAGGTAACTCTTTGAGTACTACTTCACTTCTTCCTTTATGATTTCTCACAAACTCTTACTCTAGGAAGGTTGCATTTGTCGACATAAATACCTTATTATCTTGAGGACTGTAAAAATAGTACCCTCGATTACCCGTTGTATATCCTACAAACAAATATACTTCTGACCTTAGTTCCATCTATTTAGGCCTTAGAACATGGGCTGGGTAGCCCCAAGTCGTTAAGTGCTACAATGAAGGCACTTGGCCAGTCCATAACTCCCTAGGTGTTTTAAGCACCGATTTGGATGGAGCAAAGTTAAGAAAATAAGTTGCCATTTGTATGACATATCCCCAGAATGATTCTGGAAGGCTAGTGTAGGACATCATTGATCTTACCATTTCCAATGTCCTATTTCTCCTCTCAACTACACCATTCTATTGAGGTGTTTGAGAAGCTGACAAGTTAGAAACAATTCCGTTGTCAATTAAATATTGTTGGAATTCTCCAAATAAGTACTCACCACCTTGATCTGATCGAAGTTGTTTTAATGTCTTGCCTAGCTGCTTCTCAGCTTTAGTTTTGAATTCTTTGAACTTTTCAAAGGACTCACTCTTTTTATGCATTAAATACAAATAGCCATATTTAGAGTAATCATCTATAAAGGTTATGAAGTATTCATAACCTCCTCTAGCTTATACGTTCATAGGCCCACACACATCAGTATGTACTAGGTCCAACATAGATTCAGATATGTTTCCTTTAGAAGGAAATGAGGCCTTGGTCATTTTTTCCTTCAATACAAGATTCAAAGGTGGGTAATCGATCATTATCCAAGCCCATAAGCATCCCATCCTTTACTTACCTGTCAAGTATTTTCTGATTGATATGACCATTCTTAAGTGCCACAGATATTCTGAATTAATGCTAAAGACATTGGATTGTCTTGGTATATCAATTATGTGATGTTTAGTGAGCCTATAATAGGTTCTATAAAGAACAATCCCTGTTTAATTATTGCATTACAAATAAAATCCTTATTCTCATATATTGAAACAACATTTTCAAAATATAAGGAATAACCAGATTTTATTAAACAAAAAAAAACAAAAATCATGTTCTTTACAACCATTAAGATGTAATATACATCCTCCAACTATAACCTATGACCACTAGGAAAGTCCAAGATAACTACTCCCACTGATTCTGCTGAAACGTAAGATCTATCTGCTATTTTGACTTGAAACTGACCTTTATGTAGTCTTTTCCTTTGCTAAAACCCTTACAAAGAATTGCAAACATAATTAGTAGCTCCTGAATCTAATATCCAAAAACCAGAATCTGCCACATTTATAGTTCCTAACAAACTTAGGAAACCCATACCTTGTTTACTTTTGAGAGACTCAAGGTAGACCACATAGTTTCTTTTCTAGATACCCTGCTCATCACATTGGAAACACTTTCCCTTAGTGTCTGCTTTGGCTTTCTTTTTAATGGGTTGGGCCTTGACCCCTATTCGGGCCTTCTTTTTCATTGGACCCTTCTTTTTTTGCTTACCCTTACCCTTGGGCTTAGAAGAAGATGCTACATTAGCTTCTGGCCTATGAGCCTTGATATTTAATATCTCCTCCGTACTCTGGAGGGTATTCATCAACTTACTCAAGGTATACTCCTTGTTGTTAAGCTCATAGTCCAACTTAAGCTACTGAAAAGAAGAGTTTAAACTATTGATGATCATAATCATCGGCGTGTCCACATCCATGTCTGCCCCAAGCATCTCAGCCTCAGTGATCGCAGAGATTACCTTAAGCATGTAATCTTGCACCGATTCACCTAGTTTTTTTCTGAGATTATGAAAGGTTTTGATAGCTTTCACCCTTGCAGACCTGATCCTCATACCAAACATCTCATGTAGGTGATGAATCATTGCACTAGCAGTTTTCATATAAGCAATTTGCTTTTGTAATATGATGCTGACAGAAGCTAGAATATATCATTTAGTAGTCTTATCAGCATTCTGCCATCGCTCATATTGTTGGACTTGCTCAGGAGTTGAATCTCCACCTGGAGGTGCAAGCAAATTTTCATTTAATACCCATGAAATTCATTGATATTGAAGAACAATGTCAAAGTTACATCTCCATTCATTAAAATTCTCTCTGTTTTTCAATTTTTTATTTGTCAAGAGCAAAGTGAGTGGATTCATTTTGTGGTTGATTATGTCTAAAAATATAAATTATTAAAGAATGAGCATACTAGTTAACAATATTGGAACTTTGTATAAAATCACGATGTATGTATGCAGGATGATATAGTTAACAAAAATTGAAAAAATTAAAACTTTATATGATGGTTATTTTTCTTATCTATAACGGACTAAGTGACGATAGGCCATCTTATCTATTAAAAGAAAAACTGGGACCCTCCCACTCAAAAATACTAAGCATCTTCATGCCTAACCTTTTGAGAAGCTCCATGATTTGGTCCATACTTTTACTAACAGAGCTACAGTGGGTAGGATATTGATAAAAAAATGTTGAGTGTGTAATCATTTGATTCATCCACTAAAAGTACTTACAAACCATGCCTCGGTGGGAGGTCACATTTGCTACCAATAAGTGGACTTATCCTTTAGGAGACCTAATCTGGTGGGGAGTAACACTTCACCACATGCAAATGGGCCATCATATCGAGACCGTGGAGTCTCATATGAGCATCCTCTCCCACTCAATCTTTTTAGGCTTTAAGTTTTAATAAATACCATCTTGTCTAGATGCAATTTATTATCCATCATAGATTGTTTCATTATATATCTCATACATAATGAATGCATGGCAAAGCCTAGGATTGGTAATTTTCTAAATGACATAATATCACATATTATTTGCATTCATTTATCCATTCATCACATTAACTAATAAGCCACTTTTAATTTTCCATCCTAGAAATATAAATACAATTACAAGGCTTTTAGGCCTAATAAAATCTTCTTGGACTTGGATCTTCCGCTTCGAACTCTTCGCTCACATGACCTGACCCATTTGGTAAAAAGTGTGTAATGGCCTATTTTTTCCAACAAAAATTTGATTTTCACAAAACCGAAATTTGTCCAAAAGAAAAACAAATCTACACTTGTTTTTCACAAAAAATGAAGCTTATGTATATGACATAAAATATTCCAGCACTTGTAAAAACTGAAACTTTGGATTTTCATAGAATCGAAAATTTTGTTAAAACAAAATTCCACCCCTTTGGTTTTCACAAAACAGAAATTTGGCTAAGACACCATAATCAAAACCGAAACTTTACATTTTCATTTCTTCAATCCATGACTTCTTCATCTTCATCATTACATGATTTTGTACAATACATAATCAAAGAAAACAGAAAAGTGAAGCCAAGGAGGAAACATGACGATGAAAGGCCACCCTCCTTGTTACAAACCAAATGAAGAAAACTTACAAGGTAACTTTATAATCTATGGACAACCAAAAGAGCAAAACATACACCATATATATTTCTATCACATAAAAATATGCAGCATACAAAAATTGCCAACCCATGCATCACATATAGGAATCGAAATCATGCATAAGAACCTAGCTTTGATACCAATTGTTGGATCGAAAACTTAAGCATGCAAGATTTGGCTAAAATGATAGATTTCAAATTTTTTTAGAAATCAAATTTCAACGGAATCAATATAACCAAATCAACATGTTAAGCCATACATTATACGGTATAAGGAAAATATTTAACATAAGAACAAGATGGTAGAATTATACCGACTCCTTTGCTAAAACTTTAACTCCTCGCTGTGTTATCCTATCCTCGACAATATATCCTTTCCTAGGTGATGTATCCTCTTCTCGTTATTGTAGGAGAAGAAAACTTGAAGAGATTTTTCCTTAGAAAAAGAAGTCAAAGATGAGACACCTCTCATGTAAATTTCGGCTATCTCATGTAAGATAGGAGAGAGAGAGATAAAAATCAACAACCTTTTGTATTCTTTTCTCTCAATTTTGGTTAAGCCTCAAATAAAGAAGTGAAGTGCATCCAATGCATCACATCCTTCCTTAATCAATCATAACTAAGCCAATAAATGAGACTCTTCTCATTTGTTTTAAGATGGCTATAAGAAAAGACCAATAACCTAAAATGATGCATCTCACTTTCAGTTTTCTCATGAAAGAATCCATCAAATTCACCTCTTTCTTCTTTAATCTAATGAATGCTAAATGGTTACATGCTATCATTAAAAGATAACCATTAAATCATTTAATGATAAGGTTATAACTCCATTTAATGATGATAAAGCATGTTAAAAACCATCTTAAATGTAACAAACTACTGCTAAATGTGTAGCTACACATTTAGCCCATTAAAACCGAAAATTCACCTCCTTTTATCTTTAATAACTTTGATTTAATTTAATTAATCAAATTAATCAAATTAAATCAAAGTCTAGCCCATTTCCAAATGTTCATTTGGGTTTCTAATTAAAGTAAGCCCAACATTCAATCATAGGATTTAAAATCTCTATTTGTATTTCTTACTTTACTTGATAACCTTCATAGAAGCCAAATGGGAAATCTAATTGGACTTATATAATTCAAGCTCCAATAAGCCCAGAATTAATTTAATCTCATTAGAATTAATTCCAGCTTATTAACTAAATGTCATTTCACTAAAGATAATTAGTTGAACTCTTGAATTACTAAATATTATGAGAACACATGTTTCAAATAAGATGTCCAATTACAAACTCTAATATGAACCATATTATAGCCATCCGCACAATAAAGGGTAAAATTATCATTTTGTCCTTATGTTGATTTTTTTTCTAGATCCCCCATTTTACTCTATATGGTAATTAACACACAAGATCTCATCTTGGTGTTAAAAGTTGATAGGTAGCTAGTCCATCAAACTACTGGCGTCAGTTTAATCACCAATCTCTATAAAACATCTAGACGTGATGATATCACTATAAACTCTTTATTTGAGTGAATGTTCTCTGATACATGTTTCAATTAATAATTCCAATATGCAGACACTAGATTGATACTTTGTAAAAATCAATTTCGATCATATCAAGAATTGTAATGAAATACATATGAGTTCACCATTCATGAAGATTATGGTCCATAATAAACGAATACTTAAGTGTATGTTTTAAGATTAAAGTAACGGCCTACTTTATTCTTTAAAATATATTTGATTCCAAATTCATTTAATAGTGTCATTATCGATAGTCAACTACTATCATGATATGAAACTCATCATTTCCTTGAAGTAAACTCTTGTACTTACATGGAGATAAATCGAAACACTACACTCTAAACCATAATCAAGCAACTAACTTGATTATTCAACTGAGAATCAATTATTTTAGATTCTAATAATATACATATTTCCATACATCTCTATGTATATGTATATTACTTACAAAAGAATCTCGATACCTTATGACTAGTCTTATTATGCTCATACATATAAAACCAAACTCTTTTGTTTTATTAATAATAAATATTTTCATTACAAAAAGTAACTGGAAGAAAATTAAGTTATAATTAAATACACTTACTTTCTAGGGCACTATATTTACATAACTCCAACATCTAGTTGAATTGATACTGAAAGGAAATGGGCTAGCCTTTTCTGACAATAATTGATTAGTGATTATACCTTCAAGATTAGCTTATCTTTTGTTTTCAAATGATCTTTGGAAAATCTAAAATAAGGTGCAGTTGGAAGGATAAAGCTTACAACACTGGTTATGAAGATTAGAAGTGGGCACGTTCAATGAAGATTACAACTTGTAGACTTCAAATTTACAAGAAAAATATGTCAAAATTGTTTATATCTTATCTTGACCAGGTCTAGATGACAATAAATAAAGTTATGATTTGTGGGAGCTAAAGAATCACAACAAGAATATCTCAACAACAACAAAATATAAGATTAAAGTAGCTATAAATAAGACCAATAGTAAAGGAACAGAGGCATTCCAATTTTTTCATCTCTACTTTCCAGCTTTACACAAAGTTTTCTTTTCCTCTCTTTAGTAAACTTTAGAGTAGTTTTCCTTCACTAGATGTTAGTAGTAATTATGTCTATTGTTAGCTAATCTTCTTTGTCTTGGTTAAAGGGAGTAGAAGCCTTTAGAGCTTTGTAGATTGGGAGATAATTGAGTCCTATTATTAAGTGTTTCATTCATTCGTATATTAAATTGTTTTTAGTATTTTTGTTTTTTTTTATTTTTATTAATTTCTAATATGCACAATTAGCTTATTTATTGAAATCATCATTTGCTAAATAAATATTGAATACATAAAAGTTTAATTCTTTTAGTCTTTGTAGCAGCTAGGAGTTTTAAATATGTATCGTCAAAAATTATTAACTTTTAGGAAAAGCGTTTAACTGGATTAAATACAACCATGGATGTTATGTTATCTTGCTTTAATGATCTTTCTTTTCTTAAAGCTATTGTTTAATTCATTTTTTTATCACATCTAAAGTTATTACACAATAAAAGTTAATTGAATTACGTATTTTTGAATAACTAATCTTAAGAAAAATAGGTATTTAATATCACATCGAATATATGATAGATGAAATAATTATTTTTTGTATCGATGATCAATCATAGTTTCAACGCTGGAAGCATCTGTAAATCAATATATGTTTTATTTATAATTTTTTTTTTTATTATTTGAGAATTTAATTTGTTTTCTTCATCACAAAATTTCGTATCATTACTAATCCCATTTTTTTAAATATCTCTTTCATAAAGATTATCGAGCTAGAATTTCTCATGGGATCGATTCCTACTTTCCTATACTATATTTGATGTATTGCAAAAATTTATAATTTAATTTAGCTGCAAACAACAACTTCAGTGCATTTTGGCACCATTAGTAGAAAATTATACTGCTCTCTACTGTGAATGTTTGTTACTCGTAGATAAGTCAATGTCTTTGTTTACTTAACCCTATTCTGTACGTTATTACAAGTACAATTTCCAAATGTTTCATTAAATTACAGGTCACACAACTATAAATTAATTAGAGGCCTTCACCATAGTTTCACGACGCAATAGACCAAAATTTCACTCCTTTCTCCTCTTGAGGTATTACTTATCAAGCTCTTTTAGGAGTTCCCTGAATTAATTTCAATCTCCCAACGCCCAGTCTGAGTTTTCTGAATTCTGTCACCTGCTTTTCCGCCCTGGAGTGATGATATTTATAATTCCTACCTCTTTTTTATTACATCATTCCGGAATATATTATAGCTAGCTTGCTTTTCAGGTAGACTATCAAGCCTTATTATATATAACATTAGATGGGAAATAAAGCTGCAACACAATACCTTGTTCTGTTCATAATCTTTTTACTGATACTGAGCGTCAATTCTAAGAACAAAGTTGGCTATGGCGGAAAGAAGCTTAACAATCGAAAGAAGTTCAGCTTTGGCAGCTTCCTTTCTCACGTAAATAGATTTTCTCATTCAGAACGGAAAAGGCGTCGCGTCCCTGAAACAATTCCTGCACCTGACAGTGGCATACCATAACTACGTTGGGCTATCCACTTCAAACTAGGCATGCATGTCTTTTCGTTTGTAGAGATCTCTATATCATATCATGAGGACTGGGATATTCATAATTAGTTTGAAGATGGGGGCTTGCTAAAAGTTCTGGCTATGTTATGTTCGGTTTGTAAGTCAGGATATAGGTTATAATTACTAGATATTTAGTGTGATCAGACATAAAAACAATTGTTGATGGGCTAGAACATCTGCAATTGATGTTTATTACTCTTTCTATTCGAAGGATGCTCTCTCTTATAGTGCACTATGTTTCTGTTACTTTTCATGTCCCTGAGTATATGAATGTAATAAATATATTATTAGATACCTCGCTAAGTATAATGCATCTTTAAATTTTTTAAATTTAATTATTAAATTTTTAAAATTGTGAGTACAGCAATCGCAAGTTAAATAATTTCCTAATAGTTGTATTGGTTAACCTATGAAATTTCTTTTTAGCCTCTCTTTTTTATTTGAAAAATAAAAGATTCATTAAAGCTTAAAAGAGCAGCAAGTACAAAAGAATACAATGGAAAAAACTATACTACAAAGAGACAAGTACACCACTATCTAAAACAATAAAGCAAACCTTAGTTCCATCTACATTAAATACACATTTCAGCTTTGTTCCAAGTACCATCTTCTTCTCAATGATAGGTTCATAGTCTCTAGTCATGACGCTGTAGAATTTTCCTTATCCAGCAACAAATTTTGTAAGCTAACTCATAACAGTCCATTTTTTAATTCATGAATAACCTCTTATTTCTTCCCCTCCAAATGGAATTCACTAAACAGCAGGCTCTCTCTTATTATGTAATCCGCTTCTTGTAACTTAATATATGAATGTAATAAATATAAGTACATTGGATCTTTAATTTTTTTAATTTTATTAATTTCTCAGAATTGTGAATACAACAATTTAAGTCAAAATATTTTTTTAATAGTTGCATTGTTTAAACTAGGAAATTTCTTTTCAGGCTTGAAATTTCCAAATATATATGTGAAGTCTAAACTCTGGCTTGTAGGTTTCTATAGATTTCATACAAAATCAAATACATAAAATATCATTAATTTCATCTTTACATTTTAAGTTACACTTCAATCTTAATGAAACTTTAAAATTTGAATTATTTAAATACAATATTACTGACTGCATAAACTAAAGAAAAATTTAATGCTAAATCATCTTGCATGTATAAAAAATATTAATATATTATACTATTTTGAATATTTGATTTAATATAACATATAATATTTGATTTAATATAACGTATAAATCACTTAAACAAGATCTCTTGTATTTTAACACAGATCTCATTATTTTAATATGATTTAACTATTAAAATTTAGTTAAAGTTATGAATTTAATTGAAGTTGTAGAAGTATTCAAATCTAGTAGTAACTTTGACACGAAACCTTCATGAATGTAGCGAGAACAACATTAATTGACTAGGGAGTCAACAGTGAACCCCAATTAAATATATATAATAATATTTTATAAGTTGATTATTTCTTGTTTTAGTTTTGCACGGTCTTAATCAAATACTTATATAAAATAACAAATTTTCATTAGTTTCTCAGGTGTTGCGGTTAGGTCTTAGAAGAAGTGTTACAAACATCTTGCCTCTTGACCTGACTATTTGTCCATTAATTAGATTTTAGGGATATTGAAACATGATAACATTCACTAAGTTCGTAACTTGCCGTAAAATGCGCGAGTCACATAATCCAGTACCATATGAAACTCTAGTCTTATATGTTATGTCGTGAGTCGAAGCCAATTTTATTAAACTATGATGATCCGTCCACTAATAATAAGATTCAAAGATGCAAATCTTATTATTGAACTAAAGTTGACATTTCTAACAAAATAACATTTTCAATCATTCTCAGAAATTTTATGAATAATTCTATCTATATAATAATATTTTTTCTATGAAATTGCATTTAAAATCTACTTAGATCCCCAAACTTTTGATGTAAACTCTTTATTAATAAAATACATATAACATGATAATATATTATCAAATAGAAAAGAATAAAAAATAACATAAAATAAAATAAGAAAAAATAATAATCCTGATCACTATATTATATGTAACCATTTCAACTAGTATTGATAAGGTATTATAGTTTTTTACCCAGATACTTATGAGAAAAAAGTATATATCTTAAACCACTTTAAAAAATCATATTAAATGCAACACGAAAAGAAATATAATGCATATCAAATGCAATACATAATAATATCAAAATTAACATATACAATACAAAGCGGGATTATATGAAAGATATATAATGCATATTATGACCTTCTTTTAACTCTTACAAAGCAGAAAACCTTGTACACTGGAATAATATTTTTTGGTTTTAAATGAAACTTCTTCAACATTATTGTTTTTAAATGATCCATAGAAATTTAGTGTGATTGTGCATTATAATTATAATCCATAAATAGAAGCAATTAGTCAATTATATATATATATATATATATATATATATAGTAAGTATATACTTTCTTCGGACTCTTAAAAAGCGAGAAGCCTTGTACACTGGAGCAACACTTTTTTGTTTTGAATGAACCTTGTTCAACATTATTGTTTTTAAATGATCCATAGAAATTTACTATGATTGCGCATTATAATTATACTCCATAAATAGAAGCAATTAGTCAATTACTCTCCATATATATATAGATATAATGCGCAATAATTATAATCCATAATTACATAAATGATATTGATATAGAGTAATTGACTAACTGCTACTATATATAGGCTATATTTGGATCTACAGTGTGGTGAGAATAAGTACTTATCTACCGCAGTTTTCAAACTCAATCATATGTTTGGATCTGTGTGCAAACTAATAGAAAGCAATTTAATTTTTTATATTATTTTCCATTATTTATGTTTTCTTATTATTTTCCATTATTTATATCGTTCTTATTTTAGTTTAATAATTTAATATTTATAATTTGAATTTATATAACTAATAATATATTTTTATGAAATATTTTATTTACTAAATTTATTTTATTTATA
>JANQBM010000220.1:3621739-3632228 GCA_025594535.1 Erythroxylum domingense | reverse complement strand
TTAATATTTTATTATTTATAATTTTAAATTTATATGACTAATAATATAATTTTTAATTATTTATACAACAATTAATAGTTGATTAAATCAATAGGTTTTTTTAGTTATTTTATCTCTTTTCAACAACCGCAACTGTACTTGCCAAACATTTATTTTCACGTTTTAGCAGTTACCAAAACAGTAATTCCAAATACATAAGTACTTATTGAGAATAAGTACTTATTATTTCAGCAGATTATCGATCGCTGCCGCTCCTTCAAACTAAGCCATAAATGATATTGATATAGAGTAATTGACTAATTGCTATATATATTATTATATAAACCATATCGATATAGACTAATTGACTAATTGCTACTATATATAAATGATATCGATATAGAGTAATTGACTAATTGATATGCCTGGAAAAAATTGGAGAGAAGCGGACTTAGACTGAAATTCCAGGCCCCATTGCAATAAAAATGAGGATTATATTAATTTCACTGCTATTAATTTCTTGTTTTCACACAATCTTTTAGTCACAAGTCACGGTCAAGTTATGCAAATTGGTGCCACCTTTTTCAAGGGAGGAAATTTCCTGCGTACGAGGGAAGGAAACCTTGTTAAAGACTTTGGCAAGCTACTTGGAAGTCAACTTCAGAATCTATTATACATCAATCATACAACAACATACATCTTCCAAAAATAACAGACAACAATACCACCTATCTAAATATAATTATCGAACTCATCAACTTGCTTTCTTTGTTGTTGTTTTAGATCAACAATTCCATTTCAAGCAGCAAAAATTATGGCCGCAGCGCTCTCAAGGGTTATTTAAAAGTTATCTTATGTCATAAAATCAAGATACAAATATATATTAGTTTGGAATGTATATATATTTATTAAACTATAACTAAATAAGTTATTTTTAAGTTTATAATGGCCGTAAGATTTTGTGTGCATAAGTCTACTGTTAAATTTTGTGATTATCATTAGTTTGATTTACTTATAATACTCATCTATCTTCTTATTTTATGTATTAATAAACAAATTAAAGCATTAAGACAGGAGGATTCCAATCTTATATATTTTAAGTTACAAATTAATACTTATAGTTAGAGAGTGTTTGTATTGTAACTTGTCTTTTTACTCATAAAAATATAGTGTATCTTATTTCTTCCAATAAGCGGTATCATAACCTAATTAGTATGTGTGTGTGTCTATATATATATATATATATATATATATATATATGTATGTATTATGTGGTTGTTACTGTAAGTGGATCCTAAAATAAAAACAACCTAATAAAATTTGTACTGATTGCAAGGTCTAAGGAGGTACAGAAGTGCGTAACCTTACTTTTATATATTGGAAATAAGCTCACTATCAACTAGGGCTAAGGTTTATATATATATATATATATATATATATATATATATCAATATTACAATAGATATAGAGCAAGGTTAAAAAAAGAATAAGAATATAAAATAGGTAAATAAATACACAAATAAAGGAGACGAGTAAATAAATAATTAAATCAAACAAGTCAAGACAAGAACATTTTTAGGTTACATAAGAGAATGTTTAGTTTGCAAGTTTAAGCTAAATATAAGACATAAGCCTTAAAGGAAAATGTTTAAAAGACCCATGAAAAAGAAAAAGATCTCTTTAAGTGAGATCTTTTACCCTTATCTTAGTACACTAAAATTTTCTATTAAAGTTCATGTCATCGATAAGTTACAACAAAGTCATATCATTCACTAATCGCTCCTATCATAAGATAATCGCTCCAAACGTTGCTAAAGTCCCATGGTATGACTTATTATGAAAAGCAATCATTACACCTAAAAGCCTCAGTTCTTTCCTGGTTGGTAATCATGAATAGGTTGAGAACTATAGATAAATGATTTGGGATTTATGATCCCATTTATGTTTTGTGTAAATAAGTTGAAGAGAGCAGGAACCATTTATACTTCTGTTGTAATTATACAAAAACGATTTGGAGCAGGATGTTAAACCTATCACCAATTCCTTGCTACACTTTTGACTGGGGAGAAACTTTGAATATGATTATTGATAACACCAAGAAAGGAAAACCTAATGGTTTGCTCGTCAAGACAATTTTTACCACCACTATCTACTGGATCTAGAGGGAACGTAACAGGAGGTTATACAAGGGCATTGAAACAGAAAAATATTAGCTAGCAGATATGATCATTAATTGGGTTCGAGTTGCCATGATTACAAATTCCAAGTAGAATGCACTTTTGCCTAACATGAAGATTACTTGGATGCTATAGTTACTTGTACCTTTTGGATATTTGTCTTGTAGGTTATTTTTGCAGATTTGTGGACATATTACGTGTATGTAATATGGTTTGTGTAAGCGTGTATGTAATATGGTTTGTGTAGCTTTTGCTATTTTTAATACAATTTCTTTTAATTTTAAAAAAAGTCATATCATTTTTTATCATCTCCCCCAATTCTTCTTAGGCCTTCCTTTTTTCTCTTATAGTCTCTAAGTACAATCTTCTTGCATCTTCTCACTGGAGTATCTAAGTATCTCTTCTTAACAAACACGAACCACCTAAGCGTTGTCTCTCTTAATTTTTCATTAATATTAGTCATCTTTAATTTATCTCTTACTATTACATTGTGGTGATGTTGTCGCCTGCAACCAAATTAATATCAACTCCAGCAATAAAAGAAAATGTAGTTAGTGAAGAGTTGAGATCATTCCCATAAGAAATTCTAACGGCAATTGTTATACGAGTTGAAAACTAAAACAAAGTTAGGGGGTTTGAATTAACATAAATTTAAGAAATTAAAAATGGAAAATTTTAAAAATTAACAAAAAGAATTAGAAGTTGAAATTTAGTAAACAAACCTTGGTTTCAGGTCACCTACATTATCAAACTAATATGGATCCTCAATATAAAACTCAGTCCATTAAAAAACATTCATTGGGTAAAATTTTCTCTTAAGATTAAATGAATAGAAATATGTATTCTAAACATTCTTATTAGTCAACAACTTAGATACGATCATAAGTTTAATTGATTAATGACTTTAAGACCTAAGAAATCAACGAATAAGAAAACAAATATACGATATGCATTTAATTAAGTTAAGTGTCTTCTTAGAATTTCTAACTTTAATGTAAAGATGCTAATCTTAATTGCCACTTGGAATTAGCAAGACTGAACGTCAAATCTTACAAATCTGGCTATAAATTAAACAAATCAATTCTTTGTTGCGTATCTTAGAAATCAATCAATTCAATCATGAAAAACAATTTGGAAGACACTTAATATTCATCAATGAAACAAACTTTAATTGAAAATCTCACACATATTAGATGATAACGTGATTCCCTTCAACTAAGAAAATAAATTTAGCTACTCATACTAAGGGTAAGAACCAATAGAAGAATAGCAGAATATACAGTCTCCATCCCTAGTCTTTTTCCAAAAAAACACGAAAAATCCTAAAAACCACATAAAAAGCTCCTGTAGAAATTGTGAAAACCAAAAACTGAGACTACGCTAACGTGAACAGTAAGTCCCCTCTTATGCTTTTCGATCTCTCCTCTTTTCCCTCTTTTTCGTAATCTTTAATAGATCCACTCTGCACATATTCAGGCTGCAGATCTCCACCAACAAGGCAACAACTTGATTCCCAAGATAATGAAGATCTTATGTGTATCAAATTTGATTTGAAATAAAATTCTATTGATGACCTTTTTCTTTGCACGTGCCCACGTTTAATTATTTTTCTACCAGCTTGTATCTGTTTCCTTATCTGTCCATTTCCTGACTTTTACTTCATAATCAACTCCAAGAGTACTCAAGACTCCCTAATAACAAAAGATGAGTAAGTCCATTAGGTTGAACCTAATTGGCACTCAACAAAAGGGAATTAGCAATCAAAATAATGAAAATTAATCATCCTATGACATTCCTAACCCATATCTTCTAGTAAGGTTACTCATCTAATGGATCATCCCCATCTCCGCCACCATTAACTTACGATAATAAACCTATTTGATAGGTCAATATTTTGCCCCATATAACATGGCCGACCTAATCGCTAAACAATAAAATTTACCTTTGAGCATAAATGAATCCTCCATATCAAGAATTAAGTTAAATATTACCAGACACTATTCAGATATACAATTATTATTTACATGAAATACTGAAAGCCATCTCTCTTAACTCAAAATAAAAGATTAAAAAGTTTAATAGAAATAATTTCTTACTGAGAAATAAAAAAAACTATTCTTAGAAAAGATAATTGTCTTACAACCATTAGTGAAAGGATGATGGACTTTACTAATAATGCCAAATAGAATGAAATGGACATGAATGCTATTGTAAATCTTCATCTACCATTAGCTGATGAAGTTTTGTCAAGTGTAGAGGAGAAGAAAATAATAAAAGAGGTATAAAATCATTTTATAAAGCTATACGAGGTTAAGTCACTTTACAATAAAATTTTCTTTAAGAGGAAACTTTGTACTCTTCAAGTATCATAACTAAATTTGATGACTGAGCCTATTAATAATTTTACTAATTTATTCTCTCAACTCGCATTTTTGGAGTATAGAATAAAGTTACATTAATGTATAAAAATTCTATTTCAAAATCATATGATCAACTCATCATCAAATTAACTAATAATCTTCTTATAGATTACCTAGTCTTTAATGAAGTTACAATTGTAATTTTAGATAAATAAAGTCAGTGCAATAATAAGGAAGATAAGCAATCTAGTGCAAATCAAGTTAAAGCCTTACAAGTGATAAGAGAGAGAGTAACAAAATATGGCCTAATTAGGAGCGAAAATCATAATAGATCATATTCAAAAAGTAAGAAACATTTAAATGCTACAATTGTAGAAAAAAAGGATAATTTAAAAGATTTTCTAGAATTTAAATAAGAAAAATTTTAGTCCTTAAAGAAAAATTTCAAGTATTTCATATGATAACAACGCTTTGTGTTATAAAGTAGCAATAACAATTGAAAGAAAGAAATTATTGCTTGATGTATATCTCTTCAACTTAAGAGCTAATTTTCACATAACCTATATATGAAAGGGCATGGCTCTATCATTATAAACCTATCTCAGGAGGATCTATGTATAGTTGTGATGATTGTCCTCAAAAGGTTATCAGTATTAGAACTATCAAATTGAAGATGTATGATGGTACAATTTATACCATTTAGGCGGTGTGACACGTAGAAGGTTTAAAGAAGATTTTGTTCTCTTTAGGACAACTAAATGATCAAGGATGCAAAATAGAAATTACAATAAGATTTTGAAAGTAATTTAATACATGCTTATTCTTATGAACATAGAAAATATAGATGCAAATATGTACAAGTTAAAGGGGAAAATATTACTAGAAATAAAAGCATTAGTCGCTTCAAGTAGTCCAATTAAAATATCTTTACTATTAAGACATTAAAAAATTAGACATATATCTAAATAAGAAAAGAAGATCCTTGTTGAGTAATGGTTACTCCCTGGGCTAATAGAGGTATCACTAACCTTTTATGAGCATCATTTTATGAGCATTATGTTACAAGTGAGCAACATCGTGTAAAACTTAACACATTAAATTTAAGAAGCAAGTTTAATCTTTAATTGGTTTACTTTGATGTGTAACAAGCACCAGTTGCACCCTTAGGAGGAGCAAAATACTTTGTCTCCTTCATTGATCATTATTCCAAGAGGTATTAGATGTGTTATATCAAGATAAAAGCATATGTATTCTTGGTCTTTAAAGTTTTCAAAGCACATATGAAACTTGATTATGGTTAAAGAAGATCAAATAATTAAGGACAAATAATAGAAAAGAACATACTAATGATGAATTTGATGCATTTAATAAGTAAGAAGGTTTGAAATAAAATTTGTTGTAGCATATACTCTATCATATAGTCCTTTCTAGATGATGTATAATAAGAAAAATCATGCAGTTAGATCCAAAATCTAATAGATGCTTATTTTTAAGATATGTTAAAATATTGTAAGAGTATCATTTATGGGATCTCATTGCTTACAAGGTTATTCTCAGTAGGGACATCACCTTTATAAATGAAGAATTATAAAAGAAAGAAGAAGATAGTAAAACTTTATAAAGAAGTTTAGGGATCGTGATACAATAAGAAAATAAATTTAAGCAAAATAGTTCTTTTGAAACAACATCATAGTAAATTTTCAAGAACCAATTGACTTTAAGTCTTAAAAAGTTTATCAATCAGATCACAAACTGACTATCTGATTAACAAGTGCATTATATGATGAAGGGCTATATGATAAATAGGCTTTAAACAAAGAATAGGTAACAATTAACTTTTCAAAAAACACATAATAATCCAATGTTTGTTAATGGATGACATCAATGGTAGAAGAAATTGAAATTCTTCATAAAAATAAAACTTAAAAACTTATACCATTACTACAAGGAAGAAAATCAATTAATAATAAATGAATCTTCAAGATCAACCATAATGGTGATGATTAAGTGGGGTGTAAGATTAGAAAGAATATGCTTAAAATTAGGAAATTAACTTTAATAGATTATTTTTCTCTATAAATAGTCCTAAAAATATGTATTATATTTAATTTACATCTAGAATATCTAGATGTGAAAGTTGATTTTCTTCGTGGATATCTTGAAGAAAAAAATATGTATGCTTAAGCCAAAATGTCTTAAAGAAAAAGGAAAAGAGAACTTAGTTTGTAGGTTGAATAAATACGTATATAGTTTTGAACTGTTGTCAAGATACTGATAAGAGATTATATTCCTCTATAATAAGCCTTGATAAAAAGGCTTAATACTGATACTTATACATATTTTAAGAGATTTAGTTATATTGAAGCTATTTTCTTGTTATTATATATAGGTGACATGTTAGTTATTAGTCCAAACAAAGATTGTATTAGATAATTAAAGGCAAAAGTGGATAGAGAACTTGAAATGAAGGAATTGGGACTAGCAACAAAAATTCTAAGAATGCAAATCCATTGAAACAAAAATAACGGAAGATTTAGCTTTATTGGAAGAACTACCTAAAGAAGATCGTATGTTGTTTCAATATGAAAAATTATAAGCTAATATTTACACTTTTCTTGTCAATTTCAATTTATTGTCAGTAAGAGCCCTATCAATGAAGATGAGAAGATGAAGAGGTCTTAAGTACGTATTCATCTGTAGTAAATAGTTTAATATTCACTACGATTTTGTACAAGGCCAAACATTATATAAACAGTAGGAGTAGTTGGCCGCTTCCAATTAGAGAGCCTTAGAATATTGTAAGGAGGATCTTAAGATATATTAAGGTTACCTAATATGTTGCATTACAATATGGAAGATTAGACTTTATTGTCAAAGGATGTGTTGACTCTAATATATAAGTAATCTTGATAAAAGCAAATCAACTAAAGTTTATATGTTCATACTTGTTGATAATGAACCCCAAAGCTTCCATCATAACTTGGTTAGCCATTAAAAAAAGGCTCTGCACAAAATGTCAATGGCTTAACCCGAATGATACTTGTTGTGTCGTTTGCCACAATGTTGATGAAGACAGAAACCATTTGTTCTTTAATTGTATTTATTCCAAAGCCATATGGAGTAGGATCCAATTCATGGTGGGTGCTGTGAACAATTTTTATGATTGGGAGCTTACTTTGCAATGGTTTATCAATTACTCAAAACTAGGTAAAGAAAATGTCATTCTTCTCAAAGTCGCTTCTATAACTACTATACATATGATTTGGAAATAAAAGGAATTGTAGAATTTACAGAAAAGTCGAGGAAGATAGTTACCACTTAGCGGACACGATCTTTAATTGGATATGAGCTACCTTATTGGCCAGGAAAGCTAATACTCTAATCACCCCGTGTATGAAAATTGGGTGGAACATTTGAAGGCAGTATTTTTAAAGCTATTGTTGTAAAACAAAGCTAGTCCTCTACTAATAGTATTTGTAACTTCCAATAGTGTTTTGATAGGTAAGTATTTTGTAACTTGACTATTGGTGTACTGTTGTATCTTTTGCGATAGCTTGGCTATAAATAATCAAATATCTTATTCATTAAAAAAAACTATAACATATAATTAAAATAAACAAATAAACATATAATCAAAACCAAAACATAATAAATGCATTTTGTTTACATTTATATGAAATTCTATAAAAGGATAATAAAGATGATTATTAGTTATTTAATAATATTAAAATTTTATCAATTATCATTGGATTTTTTAATCGTTTATTTTATCGAGTCAAGGTAAATATTTATTGGTAAAAATATTATCATTGATCACAATCTAAAGGAAAACCCCAAATTAATAGGAACATAAAAAATGAAAACTAACCTTCTAGTATTGACAAAGGAAAACTGCTAAATTGATGGCAAAACAATGGTTAGGTGGAAAACATTTTTTAATTTAATTTCCAAAGAAAATTTTATTTTGATATTATTTATAAGTTGAATCTAAACCTTGATTTTTAATATATTTATTTTTTTACATCTATAAATTATTCGTATAATGCTTTATTGGACATTAATAATTTTTCGTATTATTGATAATTGATTATTTTAAAATAAAAATAGTTCTTCAAACAAGATTGATGTTATCTAATAAATTTATTAAAATAAATATCTTTAGTTTTACTCTCTAGTAAATATTTGCCCACACTTACTCTCCAGTAAATAAATTAACTATTCACATACGTTCAACCTCATTCGCCATTACAACGGTCGTTTTTCTTTGATTCCATTTTTATGTATTAGCTTCTTTTTAAGACAGATGCCCATACTTAAAACAAATCTGTGAACTATTTGTCCTATATAATCTTCTCTTTCTATCTCTTCAACGTATGTCTCTCTCCACAACAATTTTTGTACCTTCCTAGCTTTGTGTATGAGATTGTTTAATTACTAGTTTTTGTGTAAGTTGTGTCCAATTGTCAAATCTCTGCCAACCACCTTATCACTTTCTCATAAATTTCGTCCAGTTGGCTTTTCCTTTGCTCATCTGCTCTGAGCGATTTCTGATCCTAAGATTTGCTGACAATATACATAGCTCTTACATGGCAAATCTGACAGCAGCCCGACTTATGGTTCTCTTCATGCTCATCATACTAGGAATCAGGTCAGAGGGGCTGCGGGTAACCTCGGAGAAGCTTAACGGCCGGCTCCTTTTACGAGAAGAACTAAAGCAGGATTTTGTTCACAAAATTTATCCGTCTGCTCATTTTCGGAGAAGACCAGTACCTAAAGTGCTGAATTCCGAGTATCCTAAGGGATTAGTTGGCACTCTGAGACGTCCCCCAAATTAGTCTCTGGGAAAGAAGTCTGCTGAAAGCTTGTGCAACAAATAAGAGATGTCCGAGTATAACTTCTTGATCAACATAGGCTTTCATCTTATCGTCATGTTTCCGTATCGATAACTATGTCTTGTTACTTTGCTTGACGCATATTTTTATATAGTTTTTCAGTTAACTTTGCATCTTATCTTATGCTTTATTATGTCTTTGGATGTGGTCTTTATTTGTGTAAATCGCCCACTTTGCGATGTGTTCCTATGATGATGCTCATAGTATTACGATTTTAATTGAATTTGTTCTCCACAAAATTTTGAAATTATGACCATATTTTTCACATTTGTATTTACATCATTTAGAGGGTGAGCATTAGTTGCTTATTTGTGACTAAAAAGTCAGTTTGAGGAACGGAAACAACATTTTTTTGAAAATATAAAGAGAAAATTGTGTCCCTTGATCTTCTTCCGACCTTTCTAAATTGGGGAGCCTTATGCACTAGGATATCTTTGAGTTTAATTTTCCGTCATTTACGTCACTTTAATAGCTGATAATCACATTACAATTAACAATCTAAAATTTAAAAATTTATGATATTCTAACAAAATTAATTTAGTGATTAGAAGACAACTTATTTTTATAATTCCTACACACAATGAAATAAGGATAATCAAAAGTTAATTTCTAGTTCGCTTAAACTAAAACTAAAGATAATAAAAAAATTAATCTTTAATTCACTAAAACTAAATAGCGTGCCATGGTAAGAGTGCTTGAAATCCTATGTTATCATATTATCCTTTTAATTAATAAAGTCAAAGTATCATTTTTGTGCAGGGTTAAAACTGTAATTTCCATCTTAATTTTTTTATAAAAGATTTAACCAAAAATAATAAAAATAACAGCAATTACTTATTTGAAATTTTTGTAAAACATTTTACCTTTTGTAAATATAAAAACAAAATAATAAGTCCATTTTCATAGCACCAATTTTAAATTGAAAAACATAATTACAGTTATATTTATAATATTACAATTTTACTTGAATTTGTTCTCACAATTATTTTGAAATTACGACCATATTTTTGACATTTGTATTTGCATCATCTACAATACTTTAATAGATCTTAATCACATTATAATTAATAATCCATAATTT
>JANQBM010000220.1:3602945-3615282 GCA_025594535.1 Erythroxylum domingense | reverse complement strand
CCACCTTCGCGGGGCACGGATCCGGGTATCACTGTCGATATCGGGTTCGGGTCCGGTAGGAGTTGGGGTGTTACAATGAGAGGACTGTCAATGGAGTGTGATTCCACTGGGAGTCACAAACAAGGAAGGTCAAAATCTAGAAGTAAGAAAAACTCAATTGTTACATCTGTGGCAAGAGAGGACACTTTAAAAGAAAATGTCGATTCAGGAAGGGTGGAGACAAGGCCTCTAAAGCATCAACTGCTTAAGGTTATGTTACTAATGGAGAAATCTTATATAATGAAGTAGCAAAGGTGTTCAAGGATAGAGTAGAGCTCACTAATACTTGGATAATGGATTCAGGAACAACGTGGGATATTACTCCTTGTAGAGATTGGTTTCACACTTATAATTCTATCTCTGTAGGATCTGTGTATATGGGAGATGACTATGCCTTGGAGATTGCTGGGATTGGCACCATCAAGTTGAAGATGTATGATGGTACAATTCATAATATTCAAAATGTGCGACATATCAAGCGCACAAAGGGCTTGAAGAAGAATTTATTGTCTTTAGGATAATTGGATGAAATTGGGTGCAAGACCTCCATTCAAAATGGAGTTATGAAGGTGATCAAAGGAGCAATTGTAGTAATGAAAGCAGAAAAAATAGCTGCGAACTTATACGAGCTTATAGGAGAGATGTATATGGAAGCAAATGCATCAGTTGCATCGATTAGTTTTGCAGAAAATGCAACAAAAATGTGGGACCTTAAACTTAGCCACGTGTCAGAATAAGAAATGAAGATTCTTGCTAAGCATAAACTACTCCCTAGTCTCACGAAGGTATCATTACCCTTCTATGAGTAATGCGTTATAAGCAAGCAGCATAGAATGAAATTTAATGCATCGAATTCTAGAAGTAAAGATATTCTAGAATTGATTTACTTTTATGTATGGAAAGCACCGGTTATGTCCCTGGGTGGAGCAAGGTATTTTGTGACCTCTATTGATGATTACTTCTGAAGATGATGGGTGTATCCTATCAAGAGAAAAGGAGATATATTTCCAACCTTCACAACATTTAAAGCAAAAATTGAGTTAGAGACGGGGAAGAAAATCAAGTGCCTTTAGACTAATAATGGTGGAGAATATACTAGTGATGATTTCATTGATTTTTACAATCAAGAATGCATCAAATGTCAATTCACGATGCCTCACAGTCCTCAATAAAATGGAGTGGTAGAGCAAATTAACAAAGCTCTAATTGAAAGAACTAGAGCCATGTTGAGAACTGCAACTATGGCAAAGTCTTTCTAAACAGGAGCAGTGAAGACTGCTTGCTATATGATTAATCCATCACTAATAAGATCGATTGATTTGAAGACACTAACGGAGATGTGAACCGGTAAACTAGTATACTATCCTTAGTTACACGCATTTGGAAGTCTTGTGTTCGTGATGTATAATACCCAACATATCATAAAACTATATCCAAAATCCAAAAAATGTAGATTTATAGGAATGTTGATAGAGCTAAGGGGTATCAACTGTAGGATCCCACTAAGCTGGCTATTAGTAGAGATGTCATATTTGCAAAAGATAAATTGTAAAAGAAATATCAAAATAGCATGTCTAAAGAAAATTCTAAAGTTGTAACGATTCAGGAAGAAAGGACGACTGAACAAAAAGATTCTACTGAAGCTATATCAGATCACAAGGAGCAAGAATTGGTTGAATATGAAAATAAAGAAGTTCGATGGTCAACTCGTGAAAGGAGAATCCCAACCTGGCAGTCTGATTATATTATGGGGGCAATGTTGCATACTATCTCTTGACAAAGATGGAGAACCATTAACATTCCGAGAAGCAACAAATATCTCATATGCATCATTTGGATGGTAGCAATGCAAGAAGAAATAAAAGCTCTTCATAAGAATAAGACATTGAACCTTATGCCACTACCACAAGGGAGAAAGCCCATTGGCAACAAATGGGTGTACAAGATCAAATGTAACAGTGATGATCAGGTGGAGCGGTATTATGCAAGGTTAGTAGTAAAAGGATATGCTCAGAAAGAAGAGCAATTAGATGTAAAGATTGCATTTCTCCATTGAGATATTGAAGAAGAAATTTACGTGCATCAACCAGAAGGTTTTGGAGAACCAGGGAAAGAGAATTTGGTTTGCAAGATGAACAAATCTTTGTATAGTTTAAAACAGGCACCAAGATGTTAGTACAAAGTATTTGATTCCTTCATAATAAGTTGTGCATTCAACACATTTAGTGCAAACCCTTGTACATATTTCAAGAGGTTTGGTAATAATGATTTCATTATATTATTGTTGTATGTCGACAACATGTTGGTTACAAGCCCCAATAAAGATCGTATGCAAGATTTGAAGGCTCAGTTAGTCGGGGAGTTCCATATGAAGGATTTAGGACTAGCAAACAAGATTCTAAGGATGCAAATTCACTGAGACAGAAATAACAGGAAGATTTGGCTTTCTCAGAAGAATTACTTAAAGAAAATCTTACGACACTTCAATGTTCAAGATTGTAAGTCAACCTCTACCCCTCTTCCTGTTAATTTTAAGTTATCCTCAAGTAAAAACCTTATCAGTGAACTAGAGAGGAAGGAAATGTCTCGAGTATTGTATGCATCAGCTGTGAGAAGTTTAATGTTTGCTATGATTTACACAATACCAGAAATTGTACATACAGCGGGAGTGGTTAGTCTTTACATGGCAAATCTTGCTTAAGAGCACTAGTGGGTTATAAAGAGGATTCTGAGATATATTAAAGGAACCTCAGATGCTGCTCTATGTTATAAAGGATATGAATTTATTATCAAAGGATATTTTGATTATAATTTTACAGGCGACCTTAATAGAAGAAAATCCACTATAGGTTATGTGTTTATAGTTTTAGGAGTAGCTCTGAGCTGGGTGTCTAAACTACAGATAATTGTAGTACTATCTACAATAGAAGCTGAGTATGTGGCAGCTACATAAGCTTACAAGGAATCAATATAGATAAAAAAAAAAGGTTTTTGAAGGAGCTTGGTTTCCGAAAAGAGAAAATTCCTTTGTATTGTGATAGTCAGAGTGCTTTGCATATTGCAAAGAATCTAGCTTTTTGTTCCAGAGCTAAACATATAAGAGTTTTATTCGTGAAGTGATGGAAGATGGAACTGTGGACATGCAGAAAATTCACACAAAAGAGAACCTAGCAGATGCACTAACAAAGCCAATCAACACTGATAAATTCATATGGTAAAAATCCTTATATGGCTTGGTAGAGACGTAGACAACAGAGAAATGGCAAGATAGAAAGAACGTTGTATAGATTGATTAGTTCTCAATCAAATCTCCAAGTGTGAGATTGTTGGTTTTCTATCCTATATCGGAAGTGGATGAGAGTATAAGCTTCATTTGAAGCTATATAAAGGGACATATGCTTAAGGTTTTAAATATCCCAAAATCTCTTGCCCATAATCTCGTGTATTAATTCTTGTTGTGGATTGTGAGAGCTTTTTCTTTTAATCTTTGTTTTCTATAGTGGAAAGTTTTCTATTCTTATTCGTGGTTTTTGTCCATATTCGTTAAGGAGTTTTCCACGTTAAATCTTAAGTGTTACTTTTTTTCTCAATTTTTTTATTTGTGTATTTGCTCTATCCGGGTGGAGTCCATCTCCTATCACCACAAGAAAAACAAAACCGCCGTTATAGTGTAGATTAGTAGGAAACAGGTTTCCATTTTACAGTATCATGCAATAGATAAAGATTTGCTTAAAATAATCCCACAATTACTGTAAAAACAAATTTATGTTTATTTCTACATTTTAGGTCAAAAAGTAGCTTTTTGATCTATTTTATCATAGAATTTGAGGTCTTCTCAGCTATGCTTTTGACATTTGGTGAAATCGCAATGATTTGGCCTGCCATGAATTGAAATTGAGGAGAAATTTGGAAAAGAAGGGCCATTAGAAATAATAATTCCATCTTCTGTTCGGAATGAAACTTCTTCAACATTAATATTTCCCTAATAGAATCATGGGTGTGTGAGTTTACGTGCCTGTTAAGAGCCAAGGATCATTATGATTCACATACAGCATTAGTTACCACTTCAACCATTAAATGATCTATAGAAATTTAGTATTGAAAAATTGAAGGGGTGATTGTTTCGCAAAATTTTTCAATTTGATCGCAGTTACTTGTAAGGTTTTGCCACAGTTACTTGTAATTGTATTTGTCAATTACTAGATATAAAGTAATTGTGTCAACAACTGTTAATTTTTAGCACAGACGAAAACAGAAAAAATAAATACGAAATTAAACAGATCAACACTAAAATTTGATAATATAGTTCGACACATTTTGCCTACGTCTGTGGGGCCCTCACTCAGCTTAATTCTTTTACTGACGATAATAGTTTTATACAAGGCTTTACTGAGTCGACATCACTTAACCCTTGACACTATCCCTCGTCCTTACTACCCGTAAAAGAAGTTCACACCCAATAACACGACTGACTCGTGTTAACCTTAATAGAGGATTTTCTCAACACTCTTTTTAACTAAAGAACAATAAATAAATAACTCAAGTGATTGACTAACTAAGAACAAGAATAGAAAACACTTGAGATAAAAAAAAAGAATAACTTCTTGAAAGGTTTAGCTCCACTGAAATAAATCCGAAAATTGTTGCAGCAAACTATGGACTGATTTTTGCAAACTCCAACATCAACTCACAGCAGTAGAGGAAGACATCATGCACAACTAATCAACCAAATACACCTTCGATAAAAGACACACACAATGGACAAATCGGCTTAATCGTGAGCCATGCAGTGAAAACTCAACACCAAGCCATGAGCAATTTAAGATTTTGCAGCCACAAAAAACTATCATCTCACGTACAAAAACTTCACACACTCACAATCAATTAACCAGTAAACTCAGTTGTCCACATAAAGAAATAACACCTAGAGATGTTTTCTGCTACACATGTATGGACCACGCACCATGGGTTACGTCATCCACCATCTGTTAACTAATTCACCAAAGATACAATAAAACAATTGTTTCCCATTGGACAGAGAGGTCTTCTCACACAAGCCCACTACACTTCTATGCCCACACAATCTCCATAAGAAATGTAATCACGTAAATCTTCATCTAAGATAGAGTTCTATTTGCACAACAACTCTATCCAAGAAGCCAATTCAAGTAAGACTTCTTGATTTATATTTTTTTTTCATTATATGAATATCCAATAATTAAAAATGAAAAAATTAAAATAATAGGACATAGTAAATATCCTAACAATCTCCCCCTTTTTGACATTTTTGTCACAAACATAAAATTCTCTTGTATCATAAATGAATATATAAATGTATTGAAGTTACAGTACTCCCCCTCAATCCAATGTCAAGTTCTAAAGAACATCCATCAAATTCTTCAAGTTCAAGAAACATCCAAAGAAACAATAATGAAAATCCATCAAATATCCAATCATCCAAATTTCTCCCCCTTTAGACAAAAAGATGCCAAAAAGCAAGATTAATAGTCACAAAGATACCTTAAATTCTCCCTCTGAATTGAACTATTACCAAAAACAATATGATGTCTCCCCCTTGGGACAAAACAATGTCAAAAAAAGAATTCTTTAATGTGATCAATCTTAGTGAATAAAGAAACATAAGAATCACTTCAATTCCATCTTCATAAGACTGAACAAATTCATAAACACTATCATCAAGCATAGCCTCATGTTCACATCAATCAACTAAACCTTAGAAAACCCATAAATAAAAATCTAGAAAGCCTAAACGATAACTCCTTCGAACATCTTTTTTATTTTTTGTTTTTTAAATAAATAACATCAAACTATACTTCAAAAATGTAAAGCACACAGTCTCTATGCCCCTCTAAGAAATTCAAACCTCAGCTTATTCTTCGTCACATTATCTCGGTCATCAACTGTTTGATTGATTTCTTCATCTGAAGTAACTGACTTATCCTCAGTCTGAAGAGTTTCAAAAGTAGTAACTAACTGTGAATATGGATACTTTCTTGTTTTTCCTTCACTATGTCTTTGTGCTTGTCCTTGCCTTTCTAACTTAAGAGTTCTTCAGTAACATGGGTTACTGCTAGAAATTTAATGGAGAGTGTCCAAATTTTTAGTTTTGACCCCTTTGAAACATCATTTGTAATAGCTTGTAACATTTCGATCTTATGTGCCCAGTTACTCCACAAAAGTGACATGTAGGTATGAACCTCCGATTTTTCTTTGAGATTTCTCCTTGCAAAGATTTGGTCACACCAATTTTCTCATCATTCGACTTGGAACATTCACCTTTGTATCCAATGCCTTAAAGATCCCCTTTAACCTTATCAATTTCAATTAACTTTTCTAACTTTTTTTGCCCCCATTTAGCATTCTCAAACCCTTTTCGTACTTGTTAACTTCAATTTGGCTTCACCGAGCTCGTTTAAAGCTACCATCAATTTCTTCTCTAAATCTTAGATAGTGTTCTTCATAGAGAAGTATTCTTCCTTCAACCTTTCATTCTTTCTACATGTTTTCTCCCATTTTTTATACATTACTTTGTGAGCCTCATAAATATTCTTCCTTTTATCATCTAAACCACTTTCGCCATTGTCATAATCTGATATTAAACCTTGACCTGATCTGTCTCTGTTTTTTTAATTTTCTGATTTGCCCCCTTTTCCGTCTTCAGTTACTTCCTTCTTAGTTATGGTTAGGCATGTAATTGGATTTTTGCTATACAAAAAATCTAACGTAGCACCATTTGTAATTTCTTCTTCACTACCATATTCACTTTTGGATTCATTCTCACTCCAAGTGCTAGTAAAAATTTTCTCTTATCTCTTCTTCAAGGTATTAGCACATTCTGCTTACACATATCCGAAGCCCTGATACTCATGGCACTGAATTCTCCTCATCTTTCCTTCACCCTTTTAAGTTATGGCTTATTGTTTGAAGTTATTGTTCGATGAGCTCCCACCTTTTTGCCTAAACTCAGATTTATCCTTCTTCACTTTCTTTAACCACTTGCAGAAATTTCTTGTTAATAACTCCATATCCTCATTCTCATCAGATTCATCTTAAAAGTCATTCACGACTTTACCAATATCGGCCCGCAATGCTAATCCTTTGTTCTTCTCTCGATTGTCCCTCAATAAATTCATCTCAAAGTTGGTAAGAATCCCAATTACCTTATCCAAGGACAATTCAGTGATATCATGAGCCTCCTCTATTGCTGCAATTTTTTGAATAAACTTCGGAGGTAGTGATCTCAGCGTCTTCTTCACTAGTTTCATATTAGAATAATTTTTCCCGAGTTGATGTACCTAATTCGCTATATCACGCAATCTTTCATGAAAATCCCCAATAGTCTCATTTTCATTCATCTTTAGTTCTTCAAACCTTACAGCTAACATTTGAAGTTTGATGTTATCACAGATTTGGACCCTTCATGAATAGTCTGCAAAGTATCGTATGCTTCTTTAGTTGACTCACAGGCCAATATCGTTGAAAAGTGTCCTTCATCAACCGGACTAAAAATTGCATGCATTGCTTGTGAGTTTCCAAGTGCACTTTCTTTTTCAATTCTTGTTCATTCAGATGGGTTTTTTTGAACTTTCTCTCCTTTATTGTCAGTAATCATCAGATGCGTCCACCCATGTACTATCGAATGCCAAGCTTTTGTACCCTGAGCTTGGATGAAGACTCTCATCTGTGATTTCCATGTAGGATAGTTAGAGCAGTCTAACAGTGGTAATCTGGTGATCAATGCATCCTCTCTTGTAGCCATGTTCGCAAAACTCGGATCTGCACCAACTTGCTACCAACTTTTGATTTGATGACCCACTCTAATACTAATCGAAAAACTTGAAGGGGTGATTGTTTCGCAAACTTTTCTATTTGACCGCAGTTACTTGTAAGTTTCTGTCGCAGTTAATTGTAACTATATCTATTGGTTACTAGATATAAAGTAACTGTATCAAAAACTGTTAATTTTTCAGCACAAAGAAAACAAAAAAAAAAATAAATATGAAATTAAACAGATCAACACCAAAATTTGGTAACGCAATTTGACACACCTTGCCTACATCTGCGAGGCCCTTACCCAGCTTAATTCGTGGGGCCCTCACCTATCTTAATTCTTTCACTAATGAAAATTGTTTTATATAAGGCTTTACTAAGTCAACAATACTCAACCCTTGACACTATTCTTTGTTCTCACTACTCGTGAAAGAATTTCACACCTAATAACATGATCGACTTGTGTTAACCTCAACAGAGGATTCTCTTAACACTCTTTTTAACTAAAGACGAATAAATAAATAAATCAAGTGATTCACTAACTAAGAACAATAGCAGAAAACACTTGAGATGAAAAAAAAAGGAACTTCTCAAAAGGTTCAACTCTACTGAAATAAATATGAAAATTCTCGCAAACTATGGACTGATTGCTGCAAACTCCAACATCAACTCATAAAAGCAGAGGAAGACATCACGCACAACTAATCAAGCAAATATGCTTTTTGTAGAAGATGCACACAATGGATAAATCGACTTAATCATGAGCCATGCAGTGAAAATTCAACACCAAGCTGTGAGCAATTCAAGATGTCGCATCTAGAAAGAACTATCAGCTCACGTACAAAAACTTCACACACTCACAATCAATTAACTAGTAAACTTAGCTGCCCACATACGGAAATAACACCTGGAGATGTTTTCTGCTACACACGCATGCTTCCCACTACACAGAGAGCTCTTCACACGCATGCCCACTGCACTTCTATGCCCACACAATCTCTGTAAGAAACGTAATCCACATAAATCTTCATCTAAATAGAGTTCTATTTGCATGACAACTCCATCCAAGAAACCAACTCAAGTAAGACTTCTTGATTTATATGTTTTGCTATTATATGAATATCCAATAATAAAAATTTCCAAAATTAAAATAATAGGACATAGTAAATATCTTAACAAGTATGATTGCACATTACTATATATATATATATATTAAGAAAAATATCTACCACAAAATTTTCTTTTTGTAATTTATGGTGAGCCGCTATGGAACTTAAATACACTGTCATAATTTGCTTTTGAGATGAAAAAATGAGTTAAACTAGAATAGAATTATAAAGCTACAAATATTAGAAGAGGGAAAGGGAAAGGTACTAGCCAATAGGCACACGCATCCAACATGGCTATTCATGTCAGAAGGATGTGATTTGCTGCTACTTTTGAGGTTAAGTAACTTATTTCTATTTGAAATAAATTTACAGTAGCTAAAATACTTAAGATGCAGTAATATTATAACGTGACAATATTTATTATGTAAAACTTATCTTTTGTCATATAATCACAATACAAATATATACTAGTTTGGCATGTATATATCTTAAAAACTATAACTAAATAATTTAGTTATAAGTATATAATAGCTATAAGATTTTGTGTTCATAAGTCTACTCTTAGGATATTTTAGATATTATTTAGAATATTCATAGATATTATTTATATTAGAGAAATATATATTATTAACAAAATATTTATATAATGATAAGTAATTTATAGTATAAAAGTACAACAACAACACCAGTAAAAATCTCACTAAGACACGGAGTCTGAGGAAGTCCAGTAGTATGCTAATATTAAAATGTTTGCTAATTATAACAAATTATAATATATTATTATAATTAGTTTGATTAACCTATAATACTCATCTATTTTCTTATTTCATGTATCGAAAAACAAATTCAAGCTTTCAATAGTAGAACTTGTGAGGATTCGAAACTTATGTATTATAAGTTACATGTTAATAACGTTGACCGATAGTTTGTGAGTGTTTGTATTTTAACTCCTCTTTTTACTTATATTAATATCTATAACCAATAGTTTTTGTGTGTGCGTGTGTGTGTAATTGTATATTAAGAGGTAGTCAATATAAGTGAATCTTGTACATCAGAAAAGAAGTTAGATATTATTCACTCTTTGAAAGTACTAGACACTATTCATATATACAATTATTATTTACATGAAATAGTGAGAGTTATCTCTTAGCTTAAAATAGAATATTAAGAAGTTCAACATGATTTATTTCTTATTGTGAAAGTTAAAGGAAAAAGTTAATTTTATAAAAGATAATTGCCTTGTAGCCATTAGAGGAAGGTTGATGGACGTCACTAATAATGCCAATAGAATGAAATTTACACAAATATTATTACAAATCTTCATCTAGCTTTAACTGATGAATTTTTGTCAAGCATAGACGAGAATAAAATGACAAAAAAGATATTAAAGCATCTCAAAAAGCTATAAAAGGTAAAGTCACTCCATAATAAATTTTTTCTTAAGAGAAAACTTTATACTCTTCAAACTTCATAATCAACTTCGGTGACCGAGCACATTAATAATTTGACTACTCTATTCTCTCAACTCACATTTTTGGACTATGAAATAAATTTACAAGAATGTATCAAACTTTTACTCCAAAATCATATGATCAACTCATCATCAAATGAGCTAATAACCTTCTTACAAACTTGTTAGTCTTTGATGAAGTTACAACTTCAATTTTAGAGAAAGCAAGTTAAAGAAACAATAAGGAAGATAAGCAATCCAGTTCACATTAAGTTATTGCCTTACCAATGATAAGAGACAGATTAATAGAACATGGCCCAAGTAGGAGCCAAAATCATAATAGATTATAATGAAGAAGTAAGAAGTGTTTAAATGCTACTATTGTGGTAAGAAAGTTCAATTTAAAAGGATGTTTAGAATTCAAATAATAAAAATTTTAATCCTAAGGAAATTTTGCAAAAACTCCTAATGGTAGCAATGCTCTACGCTATAAACTAGCAATAATAATTGAAAGAAAGAAGTCATTACTTGATGCATGCTCTTCAACTATAGAGCTACTTTTCACATAACCATCTAAAAGTGGATGGTTCCATCATTATGAATCTATATCAGGAGGACTTGTGTATAATTATGACAATTATCCCTAAAAGATTATTAGAATTGGAACCATTAAGTTGAAAATGTATATTGATATAATTTATACTATTAAGGAGGTATGACATGTGGAGGCTTAAAAAAGAATGTTCTATCTCTAAGACGACTAGTTGATCTTGGATGTAACATAAAAATTGTCAACAATATTTTAAGCGTAATTTGAGACGTGCTTATGTTTATAAAGGAAGAAACTATAGGCTCAAATTTGTACAAGTTAAATGAGAAGACACACTAGAAAAAAAAAGTAGGTATAAAAAATGGACATATATTTAAAAAAGAAAAGAAAATCCTTGCTAAGTAAAAGCTACTCCTTGGGCTCACAGAGTTATTAGTACTCTTTTGTAAGTATTATGTTACAAATAAGCAACACCATGTAAAACTTAACACATCTAATTCAATAAGGTTAATCTTTAATTAGTTTACTTGGATGTGAAACAAGCATCATATCGAGGATCAAAGTATTTTGTCTCCTTCGTTGATCATTAGTTTAAGAGAAGCTAGGCGTACTATATCAAGACAAAAGCAGATGTATTCTCAATCTTAAAAGTTTTTAAAAGCACTATGTTGAATTTAATTATATTTAAAAAGATCAAATATTTAAGGACATATAATATAAGAGAACATACAAATGAATCTAATGCATTTTGTAAGTAAGAAGGTATTAAAATAAAATTCATTGTAGCATACACTCCTTAACAAAAAAAGAGTGGTAGAGTAGATGACTAGAACTCTATTAGAAAGAGCAAAATTATTATTGAGAGTTACAAACCTAAATAAGGCCTTCTGCACAGAAGCATCCAATACCACTGTCATATGGTGAATTGTATTCTATCAACTACAATTGAGTTAAAGTTATTAGAGATGTGAATGGAAAGCTAATGAAATATTCTAACTCCATATATTTAGAAGTCTTTTGTACATGATATATAATAGCAAGAAATCACAAAGTTAGATCCAAAATCTAAGAGATGCTTATTTTTAGGATATGATAAAATCATGTAAGAGTATCATTTATGGGATATTATTGATCACAATGTTATTGTCAGTAGGAACGTTACCTTTATGGAATAAAAATTATAAAACAAAGAAGAAGACAACAACATTTCATAAAGAAGTTTAGGGATTGTGATATAAGAGGAAAATGAAGTTTACTAAAATACTTCTTTTAAACAACATTAGAGCGAGATTTGAAGAACTTGTTAACTTTAAGGCCCTAGAAGTTTGTTGATCAGATCATATAAACAGACTATAAATTGACATTTGTATTATATGATGGAAGGCTATATGATATAGA
>JANQBM010000220.1:3587455-3598302 GCA_025594535.1 Erythroxylum domingense | reverse complement strand
ATAAATTATTCCACATATATGAGATATTATATAATTTATTTACATTTCACAAGCATTCTCAGGAAAAAAACTTTATTATAAATATACAAGATGTTTAATATTACATTAATATGTATGCGTGCCAATATAATAATAATACTAATAAATTAATCAATTTTTTAATTTAATTTAATATTTTTCTATATTTATAAATTAATTAAAAAATTTAATAAATTATTCAATTTTTAAAATTTAAAATTTTATCTTATAAATTTTATTTAAAAAATTAAATAAAAATAATAATTAAAAAAGAAAAATGTATCACAAGTGTGATCTAAGTGTCACCTCTGCGACACATTTTGTTTTTATTTTTATTTTAATAATTTTAAATAAAAATTTTATTTAAATTTTTTTAATAAAAATAATAAAAATAATAAAAAGGAAAATGTGTCACAAGAGTGACCTAAGTGTCATGCCCGTGACACATTTTATTTTAAATTTTTCAAATAAAATTTTTATTTAAAAAATTATTTTCATTTATATCACATTTAAAAATTGTCTCGCGGGCGTGACATTTAAGTCATACCTGACACATATTTTGATTTTGTTTTCTTTATTATTTTAATTTTATTTTTTAAATAAAAAATTTAAATTTTAAAAATTGATTAATTTATTAAAATTGTTTATTAATTTATAAATTACAGAAAATATTAAATTAAATTTAAAATTTTGATTAATTTTATTATTGTTATTATATTAGCCGCGTTTGAGGCAAAAGAAAATAAATCTTTAAATAGAATGACAACGTCTGTTGAATTAAGCGGAGTAATATTAGACAAAGAATCTTGACTCTATATTCTAGCCTAGTTCTCCTTCTACCATTCTTCGTACTCACACTTTGTTTTTGAATCATGTCTCCACAATTTATATTTTCTAGTTCTTGGCTTTTCTAATTATTACTAGGAAAAATAATTTTTTTCCCTTCAATTTATGTCCATCTTTTAGAGCAATGTCAAAACAACTTAAGTTTGTTTAGATTTTATGTTCATTTAATTAAGAGAACAATAAAATTTTCAATAATTTTTTTCTCTTGAATTTATGCCCATCTTTTAGATCAATGTCAAAACAACTTAATTTTTTTAGAATTTATGTTGATTTAATTAAGAGAACAATAAAATTTTCAAAATTTTCAATACTCATCAAACTATATTATAAATTAAATATCATATTCATCACACGGGTAACACATTATATCTAGCCGATAAGAATAATTGAAGGAAGGGAAGGAAAGACTAATAGTGGATAGGCATAGGCATCCAATAAGGGAAAAGGGATACGATTTTCCTTATAAAAAGTCTTAGGAACATATATAGCCACAAATACCTCAAGAAATCCAAACAAATTATCTAAATTCATATCTTCTAATGCCTATGCTAATGCTTCTCTTTCTCTTGTGTGGTCTTCCTTTTTGTTTATTCATTTATAATATTCTTAAGTTTGAAATTTGTAGCTAAAATTTTCATGGTCAAACCACCAACTAACATGAGGGCAAATTATAGTCGCCAAAGCTATAATATTATAAAGATATTAATTAATTAATATTAGGTAAGTAGAATCGCCCTAGTTGTGGCCGGATGATTGAAAGCGGGACTTGGCATACGCTAAGTTTCAGGTTCAATTCCATACGGCGTTGTTACAGTCCTCATAAGAGCCTGGATAGCCAGGGGTTTTATCCGTTGGGGGTGTTGCTCGTTGAGCCCTCCGCTAAGGGCATTGCTTGTTGGACTCTTCTATTGGAGGTGTTGCCTGCTGGGTCTCCCAAAAAAAGTTTCCGTTGTACTCCCAAAAAAAAAAAAGTAAGTAGAATCTTTGCCATATCACTTATAAATAACGACTGTAATTGCATTAAAATTACATTAAACCTAGCTAATGCTGCTTTTTCTGTTGTGAATGTTTGTTATTTGTAGATAAGTCAATGTCTTTGTTTAGTTGAACCCTATTTTGTACGTTATGTACAAGTACAATTTTCAAGTCTTTCATTAAATTACAGCTCACGCAACTATAAATAGAGGCATTTCACAACGCAGTGTACCGAAATTTCACTCCTTTCGCCTCTTGAGGTAACGTATCAAGCTCAGTCCTTTCAGGTGATGAGATTCATAATTCCTACCTCATTTTTATTACATCATTCTCATATTCTATTATAGTTAGTTTGTTTTTCAGGTGGACCACCAAGGCTTATTATATATAACATTAGATGGGAAACAAAGCTGCAACACGATACCTTGTTCTGTTCATAATCCTTTTACTAATACTGAACGTCAATTCCAAGAAAAAAGTTGCCTATGGCGGAAAGAAGCTTAACAATCGAAAGAAGTTCAGCTTTGGGAGCTTCCTTTCTCACGTACTTAGATTTTCTCATTCAGAACGGAAAAGGCGTCGCGCCCCTGAAACAATTCCTGCACCTGACAGTGGCAAACCATAACTACGATGGGCTATCCACTTCAAACTATGCATGGATGTCTTTTTCGTTTGTAGAGATCTCCATATCATAACATGAGAACCGGGATATTCATAACTACTTTGAAGATGGGGACTTGCTAAAAGTTCTGGCTATGTTATGTTCGGTTTGTAAGTCAGGATATAGGGAATAACTACTAGATATTCAGTGTGATTAGACATAAAAACAATTGTTGACGGACTAGAACATCTGCAATTGTTGTTTGTTACTCTTTCTCTTTGAACGATGCTCTCTCTTATTGTGTACTATGTTTCTGTTACTTTTCATGTCCCTTAGTATATGAATGTAATAAACATATTATTCGATACCTCGATAAGTATAATGCATCTTTAAATTTTTTAAATCTTATTAATTTCTTAGAATTGTAAGTACAAGAATCGAAAGTTATAGTTGTATTAGTTAACCTATGAAATTTCATTTCAAGCTTTCTCTTTCTTCTTTTTGAAAAATAAAACATTCATTAAAGTTCAAAAGAGCAACAAGTACAAAAGAATCCAATGGCAAGAACTATACTACAAAGAGACAAATACATCACAATCTAAAACAATAAAGCAAATTCCATCTACACTAAATACACATTTTCAACTTTGTTCCAAGCACCATCTTCTTCTCAAGGATAGGTCTATAGTCTCTAGTCATGAAGCTGTAAAATTTCGCTTGTCCGACAACAAATTTTGTGAGCTAGCTCATAACAGTCCCTCTTTGAATTCATAAATAACCTCGTATTTCTTTTCGTTCAAATGGAATACGCTAAACAAGAGGCTCTCTCTTATTCTGAATTCCTCTTCATCTATCTTGATATACGAATGTAAAAAATATAAGTATATTGGATCTTTAATTTTTTAAAATTCCATTAATTTCCTAGAATTGTGAATAGGACAATTTAAGTCAAAATAATTTTTTAATAGTTGCATTGTTTAACCTAATAAATTTCTTTCCAGGGTCGAAACTTCCAAATATATATGTGAAGTTTAAACTCTGGCTTGCATAGACTTCATAAAAAACCAAATACATAAAAGATTATTGATTTCAGTTTTACATTTGAAGTTACACTTCAATCTTAATGAAACTTTGAAATTTGAATTATTTAAATAGAATATTAATGACTACATAAAACTAAAGAAAGAGTTAATCTTAAATGTGAAAAATATTATTATTCTATTTTGAATAACTTGAAAATAGTGACTTCACTTAAAACTAATAACATATAATATTTGATTTAATATAATGTATAAATCACCTAAATAAGATCCCTTGTATTTTAATATAATTTAATGATAAAATTTAGTTAAAGTTATGAATTTAATTGAATCTGTAGAAGTATTCAAATCTAGTAGTAACTTGTACGTAAATTTTTGAGAAAACAAAATCTCTACTTGGTGCAATTGTGAGATTGAGCACGTTGGGTAAGCAAATGTGCCAAGATTTTAGTGTGCTATTATTAATTGAAATATTTGAACCCAGTTATGTTTAGTTTAATTAAGTAAAGGAGTAATGCCTCCTAAGGCGTAGTTGAGTTGGTGGAGTGGGGGGCATAGAGTCAAAAGATCCTGTGTTTGAATTCTTCTACTCACATTCTTTCGATTAAGTTTGTTATACAGGGCTTGCCTAGTATAGAGTATCCGATTAACGTGATTTGTAGGTAATCTAGAGGTTTATCCGGTCTATATTCAAAGAATAACAGCTACGGATTCCTCCGTTTCAAAGAAAAAAAAGAGTAAAGGAGTAATGCTTAGTGGTACGTTTATTCTAATCAAAGTACTTTTTAGGTCTTCTCCTTCGTAATAATTATTTTCCTTAACATATATGTCCAAAGTCTAGCTCGTGGAAATAACGGCTTAGACTCTCATCTAACCATTACCAGTCGTGGGAAAAATCACAAACCTCGTGAATACTTTATCTACTGTGATAACACTGACTAGTGAATCAACATTGAACCCCACTTAAATATATATAATAATATATTATAAGGAAAAAATTGAATATTTCTTGTTTTAGTTTTGCAGGGTCTTAATCAAATACTTGTATAAAATAACAAATTTTCGTTAGTCTCTCGGGCGTTGCGGTTAGGTCTTAAAAGAAGTGTTATAAACATCTTGCCTCTTGACCTGACTATTTGTCCATTAATTAGATTTTAGTGATATTGAAACATGATAACATTCACTAAGTTCGTAACATGCCATAAATTGCTAGAGACACATAATCCAGTACCATATGAAATTCTAGTCTTCTTGATGCTAGTTACAATGCGGCATGCACCCGCCAAACTCAAGTTATCACGTTACATAACCTATGGGACAAACTAATAAATAAATCTACTAAACTCAATAAGGATTTACAGAAAAAGTTGATCTCTCACTCTCACAATAATAAATTGTTTCACAAAGTTTTAAAATTGAAATCAAAGTTAATATCACAATTAATAAACTTTTAAATCAATCACAAAAATAATCAAACAAGGATGAGAATCTAACCCTCTTTGCCCTCTCTCTATTTTTCCTCACTTTGGACGTTGTGACTGCGATCTCTATCTCTTCTCTCTCTCATGTTCACTTGGAGTATACATTACAAACTAACAAGATAAAAGATTACATCAATCTTGGAATGATATATTCCTATCCGCGAAGATCTTCACTATCTTCAGATGATCCTCCCACATGATCTTTATCTTTTGGAGCTGATGTCTATATGCTATAATCTTATCTGCCACATCATCCAAGATCTCAAAATAGGGATAGACACTCAACAACCCCTCTAGCCTAAATATGGGAAAGATACTTTATTCTTTATCATCTACTTGAGATTCATCTTAGCAAGCTTACTGCAAAACTTGTGTTTGTTTCTGGGAACTACTTTAGTTAGCATATCAACTCCATTCAAATTCGTATGAGTCTTCTTCAATATTAATTGTTGCTTTTTTATCATGGACCTAAACCAATGATACCTACTATTTTCACAAAATGCAACCTCTTGCACATCCGTAAACTCCCCCTCAGCAGTAAGTAACAAGTACTTAGAACTTGGATATCTTCTAAAAGGTCTTTTCTCCCTCATCGATGTTCGAAACTGTGTTTCATCAGTTGTTGTATCTTATTACTCCTCCTACTCATTATCCTCAATAGGACCACAGATATCTGAATGCTCTAACTCTAATAACTCATACTTCTTGCAAAGCTTCTCTTGAAAGAAACTCTATGTTGCTTTTCAACCAAATAATGATTGCAAGGATTAAGTGGTTATGATTTCTTAACTAGGATAAGGGAATTTTTAGCCAGCAACTTTAACCCCTCCCTACTCATGTGTCCCAATCATTGATGCCGCAGATTTGGTGAAGATTCCTCCTCGGTTATGTATAGTTTTCCACTACTACATATGTTTAAGTGTATCTTGTATAGTGAACAACAAAACTCTGCTCGAGCTATTATGCCTTTAGATAGTTTCCACTTCCTATCCTTAAAAGTGTGCTTAAATCCTTCTTAATCTAACACATTTGTTGATAAAAAATTCAACCTTAGATCAGGGATGAGTCATATATCTCTTAAGGTTAGTAAACATTCGATGTTAATCTAAACCTAGATATCACCTGCATTGACTATCTTAGAGGAACTTTAGTTTCTCATCTTTACACTTCCAAAACTCTACTCTTATAGCATGAGAAGTACTCCACCTATAGAACACAATGATAAGATACTCCCATATTAATCAGCCATTTAGAACCAAAACTGCTGATATAGAAACATTCACTAGTGGTATAAACTAGTAACACCTCATTATCCATACTTGAAGCAATTGCAGTTGTACTCTTATTATCATCATCATCATCCTGATGAGCTTCCTTTTTCTGATCCCTCTTTTACTTATAGTAGAATCTCTTAATGTGTCCTGACTTATCGCAATAATGGTATGTCTTTATGTCTTTGTCACCTCTGGAATTTGAAGTAATTTTAGATTTCCTATAACCATTAGGACCCTTAATTTTGTTCCTTCACTTGCTTTCTGTCACAAAAGCTTATATGTTATCAACTTCAATCTCCTTTCTTCCAATTTCTTCATTAAACATGCTCTCTTTGATTACATCCTAAAAGAGTACACCTTCAGGAGTTGAATTGCTAATTGCCACTACCAGTGTTTCCCAGCTATTTGGTAACAAACTCAACAGGAAAATAGCTTGGAGCTCATTATTAAGAATGAACTTTGTTGTAGTTAGCTTGTTAATTATATCCTATAAATTACTTAGATGCTCTGACATTGATTTCCTAGCCTTCAACTTCAAGTTTACAAGCCTCTTAATCAGAGAAGCCTTGTTATGAACAGTTTTCCTTTCATACAAACTTTTTAGCTTCTTTAATAGCTCAAAAGGATCTGTTTCTTGAGACTCATGGTAGAATATGTTGATATTAATCCATTGTCTAATAGTGACCATAGTTTTTTGTTTCATCTTTTTTCATTCTCTATCTAACATCTTTTCAGGTTTTAAAGAAACATTGCCTTCACACCTCTGTCCATATCAATAGGATCAAAGAGATCCGTATAATATAGAAGGTCCTGCATCATGGGCCCCCAAATCGAGTAATTTGGTGATGTTAACTTGACCATAGAGTTGTTTCAACATTTCATTACGATGACCTTGATACCAATTGCTGGGAGACAAACAACACAACTCTCTAAAAAGATTAACTAAATATTAATGACAAGAAAGAACTCTTTAAGTTGTAGCAGCGAAACAATGTGAGAATCAGGAACTTTAAAGATGAAACCAATACCAAGATTTAATGTGAAAACCCTCCAGTGTGGAAAGAAAAAATCACTGGACAAATAGATAAATAAATCCTCTAAACTTAATAAGGATTTACAAAAAAAGTTGATTTCTCACCACCATAACAAGTTGTCTCACAAAGTTTCAAAATTAAAATCAAAGTTGATATTACAATCAACAAACTCTCAAAATAATCTCAAAAACAATCAAACAAGAATGAGAATCTAACCCTCTTTGCCCTCTTTCTATCATTCCTCACTTTTGGACATTGTGACCTCACTCTCTATCTTGGAGCAAGGTTTAACTATTTATATGCATATTTGGCTTAATAGCTTGAGAATCCTAAGTCAACTCAATTAGCTAGATCACATTTTATCTTAATCAAATTATATCACATTATTTAACAAGATGACATCGTCATCTAAATATGACTCTGTTTGATAAGATTTATCTACATCACAAATTAACAAGATAAAATATTACATCCGAGATATCTATCTAGGAATGATACATCCCTATCCACGAAGATCTTCACTATCTTTAATAATCCTCTAAATTTTTATCTTTTAAAGTTGATGTCTATTTACTGTGATCTTATCTCCTCATCATCCAAGATTTCAAAATAAGGTTAGACAATAGATCCCCAAACTTTTGAATGCAAACTCTTTATTAATAATATACATATAACATGACAATATATTATCAAATAGAAAAGAATAAAAATAAAATAACATAAATAAGAAAAAAAATAGTAGCCCTTACTATGTTTTACCCCGATACCTACAAAAAAAAGTTTATATCTTAAACCACTTTTAACAAATCATATTAAATGCAACACGAAAAGACATATCATGCATATCAAATGCAGTACAGAATGATATCATAACGTATACAATTCCCTGTATCTGTATAGATGAGTGATGGTTAATTCGCTCTAACCAATGTAACCGTACCCATCAAAATCCAGGCTCAAATAATATGTTCTAGGTAATATAATTGCTGCACCGGATCCTGACAGACCATAACTAGGTGGGATTATCCACTTCAAACTATGCATGCATGCATGCCATCTTCGTTCTAGGAGATCTCGCCATCATATCATGAGGACTGGGATAATCATGCCCTGTTTGAGGATGGGGACTTATTAAAAGTTCGGCTTCAAATCTTCTGTTATGTTTTTGCTGTGCCTATATGCTTCCAAACAACATCCCACCATACAATAATTAGGTGAGAAAAAATTTAGATAGGTGAAATGTTGTTGGATTAGAGGTCGCAGAACGCAGATTTGAAGTCTAAAGGTTCAGCCTACGTTGTGTTCGGTTTGTAAGTCAGGATTTAGGGAATAATTACTAAGTATTCAGTGTGATTAGACATTAAAAAAAAAGTGTTGATGGACTAGAACATCCGCAACTGTCGTTTTATCTCTTTCTATTCGAAGGATGCTTTTAGGGGGTTGGAGCACACCCCAGATCTTCTGTTTTATAATCTCCGTTCTCCTGATCTAAAATGTTTTTATGCTTTTATTGTAATAAATAAAAAAATTAGATGGCTAAGAAAGTTTTGGAATAGAGGGAACTGGTTAGAGGGAAACAGAGGATCTGTTCTTAATGGAGTACCCTGTTTTTGTTAAGATGTTTTAATCCTATGCCACTTAATTTTATCCGTATAAACTTATATAAATATATAAATGAAAATTAATAGAGAAATAGTTACGCAATATTCAGTGTGATTAGACATAAAAACAATTGTTGATAGACTAGAGCATCTGAACCGTTGTTTTGTCACTCTTTCTATCGGAAGATGCTCTCTACTATTGCGTAATATTGTTATCTCTAATTATACTTTTTACCTAATATGATTAAAATATTATTAATTGCACTAAGTACAAAAATGATAACAGAAATAACAACAAATACTTATTTAAGTTTTCCTAAAATATTTTATTTTTGTAAAAATAAAAATAAGATAATATATCAATTTTTGTAACACCAAAATTTAAAATAAAAAGTATAATTACAATTTTCATAATATTATGATATTACCTGAATTTGTTCTCACAATTATATATTTTTGACATTTGTATCTGCATAATCCACAATACTTCAATAGCTCTTAATCACACTATACCAAATAGTTCACAATTTAAAACTTTTAATATTATCTAAGATTTAATTTAAATATTACGAGAAAAAGCTTATTTTTTTATATAAATTGAAACATGCAATGGAATAAGGATAATCAAACGTTAAAATGCAATTCATTAAAAATAAACTGAAGGATAATCAAAAGGTAATCTTCATTTCACTAAAACTAAAAAATCATAACACTGTAAAAGTGCTTGAAATCTTACGTTATCATATTAACAAAAGTCCCTAGTAACATATCATTTTTTTCATGGATAGTTAAATATGTGATTTATTTTAATGTTTCATAAAAGATAAACAAATTTACATTTTTAGTACCCCTTTTTATTTTCAAGGTTACTAAAATAACACTCATTACAAATTGAATAAAGTATAAATGTAATAACAGATATAACAATTTTAGATCTTATGTTAAGATAAAAAAGTGTCACTTTTAACCAATATTTAAAAAAAGTATTTTTAAATCATATCATTATCAGACAAATCTAAAATTTTCAGTGTGACATCAAGTAAATTAAATTGATAGTCTAAATATTAAGAATTGAGAAAATTCTAATTCTATTGAAGTTTAGACTGCTACGAATACTATTTAAAAAAATTAAAATGTAACGTGATATTATAAATAGTAACAAATTTTATTTAAATCTTTTGAAAAATATTTTTTACTTTTTATGCGATCATATTATTATGTCTAGTATAACAAGAGCAAGACTAATTACATTACCTCTAAACTATAATCTTTGTAATACTTTTAAATGTAATATACATAATATTTTAAAGATAAATACTTGCCCCCCAACGAATGGCTTTGACTAGGGTACCGTTGTTGAAATATAAGTGGGACTTTGTCCTACATAGAAAGAATATATAGCCTTGAGCATACATATAAGCCTAATGAGTTACTTTTTTTAGTATCAATTAGTTTTAAGATGAAATTTCATTTGAGTTTGTATGTGCTCAGTTTATTTAGGCCTAATCATATAAAATTTAACATGGTATCAGAGCAAGTTGCTATTGGGTTATACGTCACCACCTCGTCACGATAGACTGTATCACGTGTTGGGCTGTAAATTAGCCCATACGTGAGGGTGGGACTTTTTCTCTCATGGAAAGAATATATGGCCTTGAGCATGCATATAAGCCTAATGAGTTACTCCTCCTAGTACTAATTAGTTTTAGGATGAAAACTCATTTGAGTTTGTAAGTGCTCAGTTTATTTAGGCGCAATCATATAAAATTTACCAACCGCACCCCAAGGATACACTTAGAAAATAACGTTAAAACTAATATTTAAAAAATTCAACTAGTTCAACCTATTCAATTCTAAAAGCTTTGAATTGTTCAATTTTTAGTTTAATTTTTAACTTTTTAGTTCGATTTACTTTAATAACTCTTATTGTTAAAAAATGATTAGTTAATTAATTAATTAATCAATTTCATAAATTAA
>JANQBM010000220.1:3542398-3553983 GCA_025594535.1 Erythroxylum domingense | reverse complement strand
AGAGTATGAAGAATGGGTAGAGTAAAACACAGAAGATAGAGCATAGAGGATAGGATCGTCTGTGTTACTGTTCACAGGCGAAGGGACTTCGTTTGTGCTACTGTTCACAAAGTAGCTTCTGTGTAACACAAGGCATCATCTGTGTTACTGTTCACAGATGAATGGACTTCTTCTGTGTAACACAAGACATCGTTTGTGTTACTGTTCACAGACAAATGGACTTCGTCTGTGTTGCACAAGACATCGTCTGTGTCACTGTTTACAAACTTCAGACGATAACTCACAGATGATAGAGGGTCAACACAGAAGATAAGAGTCAACCACAGAGGATAGGACACAGAGGATAGATTAAGGGCTAAGGATTATAAGGAGTTAAGAAGTCACTTGAGTTGAAGTGCATCTTCAGTGTTCCTGTTCACCCTGTATCTTCTGTCCCGTTGTTGACCCCTTAGGAGATAGAATTGACCTTTGAGGTCTTCATGGAAGTTATAGAGCTTGAAATCTTCTTTCCAACTGTATAAAAATATCCCAAACTGATTCCCCTAGAGAAAGTTATGACGCTTGTAAGATATCGTCTATGTTTCCCAGACTTCGTCTGTGACTCAGTTCACGTTATCGACTGGGTCACTATTTACCACGCATCTTCTGTCCCATTTTCGACCCCTCAGAAGATAAAGTTGTTCTTCGAGGTCTTCATAAAAATTTTAGTTCTTGGGGTCCTCTTTCCATCTATAAAAAGAAACCCTAGTTTGGATGCTTGTAAGAGAAGTTATACTAATAGCCCCGAAGCAAGTATATGTGTAAAGTGAGGACTCAACCACGCTGATAATTGAGGGATTCAGGTTGAAAGGTAGGAATGGACTAGTCGACTATTCTAAGAGCTGGGTTGAGACTAGAAAAGGGGAGTTTTGAGATAATCCGAAAGTGATCAAGGTGTTATCTTTGGGAGATAACTTACGTATTAAGATATTCTGCATGCATGTCAGTTGGACTCCGAAACTAGGGGTTACGACAGTTTTGGTATCAGAGCAATTCTGAGTCAGACTCTGGAACACGGGGTCTGACAGAGTATGGTATCAGAGCAAGCAGGAGTCAGACTCTGAGCATGGGTTTCGAAAGTTGTGGTATCAGAGCAAGTCTGAGTCAGACTCCGGAACACGGGATCTGACAGATGTGGTATCAGAGCGCAAGCAAGTCTAAGTCAGACTCCGGAACACGAGGTCTGACATTATTGGAAACAAAAGCATTAGTTGCTTCAAGCAATCCAAGTGGAAGAACTTTAATATTATGACTTAACAAAAATTAGACGTATATCAAAATAAGAAAGATAAATCCTTAGTAAGAAAAAGTTACTCCTTGGGCTCATAGAGGTATCTCTTTCTTTTTTTTTGTATTTTGTCACAAGTAAGCAATATCATTTAAAAATTAACACATCAAATTCAAGTAACAAGGTTGATCTTTAGTTGGTTTAATTTGATGTGGAATAAGTACAAGTTCTACCCTTGAGATGAGCAAAGTACTTTTTCTCCTTCATTGATCATTATTCCAAGACATGTTAGGTGTACTATATCAAGAGAAAAGAATATGTATTCCCACCCTTGGGAGGAGCAAAGTACTTTGTCTCATTGATCATTATTCTAGGAAGTGTTACGTGTATTATATCAAGAGAAAAGCATATGTATTCTCACTCTTCAAAGTTTTCAAAGTATGTGTTAAACTTTATTATCGTAATGTGGATGAACAGAACTTTGTTAGAAAGAACAAAAGTAATATTGAGAGTTATAAACCTAGATAAGGCCTTTTGTATAGAAGTAGCCCATATTGCCTATTATATGGTGAATAATATCCTATCAACTGCAAGTGAGTTGAATATACAGATGGAGATGTGAATGGAAAGTTAATGGATTATTCTAACCTTCATACATTTAAAAGTCTTTGATATAAAATGGAAAAGAAATCACAAAGTTGGATCCAAAATATAAGAAATGCTTTTTTTAGATATGATAAAATAATGAAAGATTATTTATAAGACCATTAAAATTGATTATAATTTTAGAAATTAATTTCTTTGTGTTAATTGTGATTATTGATTATATCTTAAAGATTAGTTTATCTTTTGTTTTTAAATGATCTTTGGAAATTCTAAAGCTTAAACAAATCAAAATACCATAAAATAAGATGTTGTTGGAAGGATAAAGCTAACAATAATGGTTATGAAGATTAGATGTGGGCATGTTCAATAGAAAATATAACTTTTAGACTTCAAATTTATAAGAAAAACATGTCAAAAGTTGTTTATATCTTATCTTGATCAAGTTTAGATGACAATCAAGGAAGTTATGATTTGTGGGAGATAAAAAATCACAATAAAATGATCTCAACATCAACAAAACATAAGATTAAAGTGGTTATAAATAAGACCAAAAGTGAAGGAATTGAGGGATTCCAAGTTTTCCATCTCTACATTCCAGCTTTTCACAAAGTTTTCTTTTCCTCACTTTAGTAAACTTTATAGTAGTTTTCCTTCACTAGATGTGAGTAGTAGTTAAGGACGTTGTTAGCTAATCTTCTTTATCTTGGTTGAAGGGAGTAGAAGCCTTTGGAGCTTTGCAGATTGGGAGATAATTGAGTCCTATTATTAAGTGTTTCATTCATTCGTGTATTAATTTTTTTTTTATTTTTTTAGATTTTATGATTATTTTTATTAATTTCTAAGATGCACAATTAGCTTTTGATTGAAATAATCATTTGCTAAATAAATATTGAATACATAAAAGATTAATTCTTTTAATCTTTCTAGCAACTAGGAGTTTTTAATTTGTTGTGTCAAAAATTATTAACTTTTAGGAAAAGCATTAAACTAGATTAATTGCAACCACGGATGTTGTGTTATCTTGCTTTAATGGTCTTTCTTTTCTCGCAGTTATTGTTTAATTAAAGTTTTTATCGTATCTAAAGTTATTAAACAATAAGGGTTAATTGAATAATGTATTTTTAAATAACTAATCTTAAGAAAAGAAAGCTTATAGGTATATTACGAAACTCTTTGTTCTAATTTGAATTTTGAAAATATATATTATTGTTTGTCATCATAAAAAATGGGGAGATTATTAGCTCAAGATTTATGATTAACGATTTTGATGGTAACTATATAATATTTCAAAATTCAAATTGGATTTATTTTCTTATATACGTAACAATATAATTCTAAAAAGGAAATAAAATTATGAAATAATTGCTTTCATTTTTGCAGAACCTTGTTTATAAACTTACCTTTTTAAAAATAGCTTCATGACATTTAGAAGGATCTTACTAATTCAGCCTTGAAAGAACGTTCTTCTTAACATGTAAATATCGAAGATTTCAATAGAGATAATGTCGAAGATTAAGCAACGGCTAGTTGAAGAAATTGTCTACTTAAAGAAGAGCCACTGCATTTGCGAATATACACATGAGACTTGCAAAATATCTTAGAGCATCAATATTTTGGAAAGTTATATCAAACTCTTTGTACTTTAGAAAGTGATATCACCCTGTTAAGAGAGACTGTTGAATTTTTCATACATTTCTTGTTCAGAGCTTGTAGAAGCTAGCAAAATACTAATAGTGCGGAAGGTTAAAGAACCTTGAAAACTATACACTTGTGAGCTTTAAAGGTCTCATTAAAACTAGTAGATTTATATTGATTTGGCTTATAACAAAGTCTACGTTCAGTGCCCAAGTATCTAACTTGAGTATTTCACTATAAAATCCAAGCAGTAATTTAAGGAGCCTCTTCAAGCGCACAAGTGTATATTTTTCAAGGTTCTTCAACCTTTCACAATAGTAGTATTTTTCTAGCCTCTGCAAGCTTTCAACAAGAAATTTATGAAGAATTTAATAGTCTCTCTTAATAGAGTGATATCATTTTCTAAAGCATAAAGAGTTTGATATAACTTTCAAGAATATTGATGCTCTAAGATATTTCGCAAGTCTCATGTGATTATTGGCAAATACAGTGGCTCTTCTTTAAGTAAAGAATTTCTTCAACTAGCTATTGCTTAATCTTTGACATTATCTCTGCTGAAGTCTTTGATATTTAGACGTTAAGAAGAACGTTTTGTCAAGGCTGAATTAGTAAGATCCTTCTAGATGTTATGGAACCATTTCTAAAAAAGTAAGTTTATAAACAAAGTTCCTGTAAGAAAGAAAACATTTATTTTATTATTTTATTTCCTTTTAAGAATTATATCATTGCCTATATAAGAAAATACATTCAATTTGAATTTTGAAATATTATATAGTTATCATCAAAATCGTTACTCATAAACCTTGAGCTACAGTTTAATTTAGGGGTTTCAATCCCAAAATGACATAGTTTAGTTAAACTTAATTAACTTTGACGTATATCAATGTTTAAGGTTTTTGCCTTATGTGACAAGTTACATCAACAACGTTAACGGAAATACTAATATTGAGTTAGAATTTAAAAAAATTGAACATTTGAATATTTAATTGCCACTTTTTTTTTATTTAGAGCTATAATTGCAAATTTGAGTAAAGTTTGAGATTTTTTTATATAATTAACCCTTAAAATTACGTCAAACCTATGTTAATGCTGCTCTTTCTGTTGTGAATTTTTGTTATTTGTAGATAAGTCAGTCATTGTTTACTTGAACCTTGTTGTGTACTCTATGTACAAGTATAATTTTCAAATGTTTCATTACATTACATAACACAAATCTTGTGAAGACTACTGTACTAACTTGAGAGAGAGCTACGTTATTATGTAACTAAACTAGAATTATTTAGTTATTTTCTTTACTGCTCATGTATATAAAAGACTTATAGTACACTTCATTTAATTAACAAAGTACATATTCTCTCTCCAACTTTACCTTTCTTACTTTTCTTATCTCTTATCTCTCTCTCAATTCTTAAGATGGTTACAAAGAGCTTCGTTGCTTAAATCTTGTTTGTTGTCCAGTGATTGTTGATCGATTAACTGACGATTGCAGCAGATTTGCTTGTTTAATTGATCACCGAAGCTTATGGTTCATCTGTTATCAGTTTATTTACCTGTTCTAAACTGATTTTGCCAAAGGAATTTCATTGAATGTAGATGGCGAGCTCCACTGACTGCGCTACTCTAGGTGCGATTAATCCTTTGATTTTATTGAGTGGAGATCATCCTTGTATGTCGTTCGTTACCATCAAATTCAATGGCATGGGATTTTTAGGTTGGAGTAGAACTGTAAAGATGGCTCTAGGTGCTAAGATGAAACTAGGTTTTGTTGATGGATTGTGTGTTAAACAAGATTCTGATGATCCTGATTATCAAAGGTGGATTAGATATAAATATATGGTCACTTGCTGGATTTTGAACTCGATGATTCTAGAGTTTTCATATTCGTTTCTGTATGCTCAATCTGCAAAGCAATTGTGGAAAGAAATTAATGAAAGGTATGGTCAAAGCAATGGCCCTTTGATATATCAACTTGAGCGTATATTGAGCCAAACAACTCAAGGGAGCTTGTCTGTGGCTGCTTATTTTAGTAAACTTAAGAGATGCTAGGATGAGTTAAATAGTTTGATCGCTATTCCTATGTGTAAATGTGCTTGCAGTTGTGGAGTTACTCAAAAAAGTTTATTGAAATGGACAGTAGGTCCAAATTGATGCAATTTTTACTGAAGCTCAATGATGAGTATGAAGGAGTAAGGAATCGGGTATTATCGATGGATCCGTTACCTTTAGTTAATCGAGCTTATTACTTGATACAGTAAATTAAAAAGCAAAAGGAAGTTAACAGTCAGGTTGCAAATCCTATTGCCTTTTCAGCCAATAATGAAGGTACTAAAGATTTTGGCGTATTTTCTAAAGAATATAAGACGAATGGTAGAAGATTCTGTACTCATTGTAAGCAGGAAGGACATTTAGTCGAGAGCTGCTTTAAAAGGATTGGATATCCAGATTGGTACAAAGGACGTAGAGGAAAGAAACCCAGTCGGATGGTTGCTCAAGTCAGTATTGCTGGTCCTGGAAGTGAGAATGAACAAGATAGTCAACTGGATTTAGACAGTGAGGATGGGAATTAATTGAATCAGAAGATAATTAATCAGATGTATCAAGAAATGATGAAGGTATTTAAAAGAAAGGTTGTTGTCCCACAAGAAGCATCTGGTACAAGTATAAGCTATGCAAGTATTGTTCTTAACCCATAAGCTTTTTCCTATTTGCACGATGATAGTATGCATGGTATATGGATTGTAAATATAGGAGCCTCAGACCATATGACCCTATATATCCATCTTTTCTTTTGCACCAAATCACTTCCTCAGCCAATATCAATTACTTTACCAGATGGTTCAATAAAAAATGTTACAATGGTTGGATTAATTCTTGTAACTCCCCATTTAACCCTACATAATGTACTATATGTACTTGAGTTCAGGTATAATCTTCTCTCTGTTGGTAAGTTGCTTAAATCTGAAAAAATCGAAGCACATTTTCATAAATCTTACTGTAACTTTCAGGACCTTACCACTAGCAAAGTTGTTGCTGTTGGCAAAGGCATAAAAGGACTATAATATCTTGTGGTTGATTCTCATGACTCTTTTGTAAAACATCTTGTCAAATTTTTTTAGAATTCATTTGTTATGAATAATCTTTAGTTGATGTTAGGAATTCATGTCTTGTCATTCAAAATAATGTAGACTTGCATACTTTTCATACAAGATTGGGGCATTCCTCATCCTTTAAACTTTACCATGTACCTGAATGTAAACAGTTTGATATCAATAAACTCTTTTGTGACACTTGCAAAATGGCTAAATCTCACAAAATTTCTTTTCAAAGGAGCACACATACTTCTTCCATTATCTTTAAGCTTATTCATATTGATATTTGGGGACTGTATAGAGCTTGTAATCTCGATGGTTCAAGATATTTCCTTACTATAATGGATGATTTTTCTCGTGCTACTTGGACCTATCTTTTGCAAAGTAAGCAGCAAGTTAGCAGTACTTTCATTTCCTTTGTGAAATATATACAAAACCATTTCTCCAAAACAACCAAGTATGTGAGGACTGATAATGGTTCTGAGTTTATTAATTCACAATGTGGACAGTTTATGAGAGATACTGGGATTATTCACTAGAGATCCATAACCTATACCCCATAACAAAATGGCATAGTTGAGAGAAAGCATAGGCATTTGCTTAACATAGCTAGATCTCTCAAAATCCATGCCAATTCACCTAGCCATTTTTGGGGGGAATGTCTTTTATCAACGGCTTATCTTATTAACAAAACGCCGACACCCATTCTGAGCTAAAGAGTCCTTATGAAATATTATTTCACTCAAAACCTGATTATATTCATTTGAGAACTATAAGTTGTCTTTGCTATGCTGCTAAGGTGGGTTCAAAAGGTGAAAAATTCTAGCCTAGAGCTCATAAATGTGTGCTCATAGGATATCCTCCTGCACAAAAGGGTTACAAGCTCTTTTGTAGGCCCCATGAAATTTTTTCCATCAACTTAAGCATAAGAGCTTATGAAAAGAATGCATGAGAAGAATTTGAGGGTATTTTCGGTATATGGCTTAAGTGACAAGGGTAAAGTGGACTTTTGGGAAAAGTATGGTGGACATGTTTCTTTAGCAGGTGGTAACATGAATGGGAGGTAAAAACAGAAGAAAGGGCTTCGGATAAAGAGTGGGAAGAAGAGAGTTGAGAGTTAGGCTGTCATTTTTACGAGACTTAAGAGAGGATCCGAGAATATTAATAAGGGAGAAAGAAAGAAGGAAGCAAGAGTCTTCTGTTGAGGTAAGGATCTCATTATTTGGAAGATATGCAGTAAGCCATTTCAGTGATTATGTATTATGAGTTAGACGAATCTAGATAGTTTTGTTGAATGGAAGTTGTGTTCTTTTATGAAGGAAATCAAGGAGGGGTATAAGAGAGGCAAGAAAATATAGAGGAAAGGCAGTCATAAGTCAGATACAGAACCAAGCAAGGATTTAAGGTTGGTTACAATTTTATAATCAAGCAATGAGCCAAAACGTGTTTCTGCAATGATTTTGATTTTCTGCATAAATGTGCATCTGATGTTCTGTTTATGTGTTGCATGTTTTACATACAAACTATCTTCTGTAAAAGTTGCATGTTTTGAAAGAACCATGTTTTAGGAAAGAAAAGGCAAGTTTTCAAGATCTTCCATTTTAGGCAGTAAGTTTTCAAGATTTTGAAAGTTCTGTGTTATATGGGTTTGTGGTAGTCCCTCAAGAACTGTCACGTGCACGTTGACCCAAGTATAGGCTTCTCCTGCCTGCCCGCTAGTGGCATGGAGCTTCTCCAAGGACTCCCCAAGTTTACGGCTGCACAGAACCATTATATGGAGCTATGTGGTGCGTCAAGAACCTGGACTTACCCAAGCCATTTCTGCTGTGTTCATGAATTTTTGTCAAGATAAATATTGTATGATTTGAAACCATTCTGAGTTGTTCATGTTCTGCTTGTCAAGATGAATGCATGCATGATTTGAAAAGGTTTTTCTGCTTATTTCTAAGTTATAAACCTGTTTCCCACGAGCTTCAAGCTCACCCCCTCCACCTTCTGTCCAACTCAGGTGAAGCTCAAGAGAGCGATTAAGTCAGGATGCAAGGAAGCATCAGTCTGCAGATGCTTTGCTGAAATTCTTAGGATTGATTTTTGTTAGTTAAGGCTTTAGCCAGTTTGCAAGTTGTATAAGTCTATGAATTCTGATGTATTAAGACCTGTAAAGTTGTTAAAGCTTTGTAAACCAAACATTCTTTTGGAAATGAATGAAATATGTTTTTCTTCTTATTCTGTACAATGATGATGATTTCTGCTGCTGATTCAATTTATTTGAGGAGTGAGAAAGATTCAGGTTTAAGTGTGAGTGAATTCTGATAAAAGACTGGATTAAATGAAATCAGTGAGAAGAATCATAGATTGAAATGAATAAGATAGAAGCAAAGGAAAAACTACAGAGGAAGATTATCGTCTGTGATGACGTCACACAAAGAGGCAAGGAGGATTTAAGCGCATAAGTATTGTCTATGATGAAGTCACGCACAGAGGCAAGGAGGATTCAAGCGTATGAGTATCCTCTATGTGACGTCATAACATAGAAGCAAGAGGGTTTTAAGCGCATAAGTATCCTCTGTGATGACGTCAGAAACACAGAGGAACAGATGGTGAAAGAGTATAAAGAATAAGTAGAGAAGAACAAAGAAGATAGAGCATAGAGGATAGGACAGTCTGTGTTACTGTACACAGACGAATGATCTTCGTCTGTGCTATTATACACAGAGTAGCTTCTGTGTAACACAAGACAATCGTTTGTGTTACTGTTCACAGATGAATAGACTTCGCCTGTGTTATTGATAGTGCTATCATCTGTATTACTGTTCACAGACGAATGGACTTCGTCTGTGAAATTGATAGTGCTATCGTCTGTGACACTATTCATAGACGAATGGACTTCGTCTGTGTTGGTGATAGCGCTATCGTCTGTGTTACTGTTCACAGACGAATGGACTTCGTCTGTGATAGTAATAGCGCTATCGTCTGTGTCACTGTTCACAGACTTCAGATGATAGATTCTTAGAGGATAAAATGGTCAACCCAGAATATATAAGTCAACCTAAGAGGATAAAACACAGAGGATTGATAAAGGACTAAGGAAATATAAGAAAGAGTTAAGAAGTATTGGAGTGAAGAGCATCTTCTGTGTTCCTGTTCATAACCTTATTCTTCTGTTCAAATGTTGGACCCTCAGGACTAAGAGTCGAACTTTGAGGTCTTTAGAGAAGTTATAGAGCATGAAATTCTCTTTCCAACCGTATAAAGAACACCCCAAACTGAATCCCCTAAAGAAAGTTAGGATGTTTGGAAGATATCGTCTATGACACTGTTCACACTATCGTCTGGGCTACTGTTCACAGCGTATCTTCTGTCCCATTGTTGACCCCTCAGAAGATATAGTCCGACATGGGGGCTTAAGGGAAGTTGTAGACCATGAAATTCCCTTTCGAACCATATAGAGAACACTTTAAACCGATTACGCTAAAGAAAGTTACAAGGATTGAAAGGTTTCGTCTGTGTCTCCCAGACTTCGTCTGTGGCTCAAATAATGCTATCGTCTGGGTCACTGTTCACGTGAATCTTCTGTCCCTTTTTCGAACCACCAAGAGACAAAGTTGGACTTCGAGGTCTTCATGAAACCTAAAGTTCTTGAAGTCCTCTTTCTATCTATTCCAAGAAAACCCTGGTTTGGATACTTGTAAGAGAAGTTATATCATTGGACCCGAAGCATGTATATGTGTGAAGTAAGGGCTCAACCACGTTGATCAGTAAAGGATTTAGGTTGAAAGGTAGGAATGGACTAGTCGACTTCTCTAAGAGCTGAGATGAGACTAATAAAAGAGAGTTTGAGAAGATAATCCAAAAGTGATCAAGGAGTTATCTTTGGGAGATAACTACTTGTTAAGACATTCTGCATACAAGAAAGTAACAATATGGTATCAGAGTAAGCAAGTAAGCAAGCAAGTTTACATGAACAATAGTCGGGCTCTAAACAAGGGGTCTGACAGAGATGGTATCAGAGCAAGTAAGCAAGCATGCACAAGCAAGAGTCAGACTCCGAACTCAGGGTCTGACAGATTATGGTATCAGAGCGTTGGTATTACGATCTTACATGGGCAACTTTTAAGACAGATGTCCATTGTAAGAGAGAGAATAGACTGAAGTTTGAGTTTAGAACCAAGTCATGAAGCGTCTAAAGTATGAGTTGGGAAGGTAGAGATATGAAGTGTGTCTGCATGCATTTTACGTGGATTATTGCATGGATGGATTTTATGTAGATTATTATATGCATGAATCTGAATTGTGTTCATGCATATTATTCTGTATGATTTGAATTGTTTTGCACACTATGAGACTGTTGTGCAAGAGTTAAAGATTTTCATTGGTTTTATGTATCAGGAGTGAAATATGTCACCTAGAAGAAGAACTCGAGGAGCTCAGACTCGATCCAGCTCTTACCAAGGGAGCACGGATGAGTCAGTTGTTCCACAAGATGCTGAGACTCATTCTGCCCCAAATCCTGAGGCACCAAGTGTGCAACATGAGGAGCCTCCACCGCCTCCCCCTATGCCACAGGCGAGTCCCATGGATCCGCGCTTCTTTCAAGCCTTTGCTCAGGCTTTCTCGTATGCCATGGGACAAGGATCTCAAGTTCATGTGCTAACTTCAGTGGACAGAAGTGGGCAGTATGATAAGCTCCGCAAGTATGGAGCTATGGATTTTAAGGGGACTACAGATCCCGAAGAGGCAGAAGCATGGCTTAAGAGGACATAAAGAGTCCTAAATCAGACGAAGTGCTCAGATGAGGATAAGTTGGATTATGCAATAAGTTTGTTATAAGGGGATGCACTCTATTGGTGGGAATCAGCACCCCACAGTCAAGTTGTGCCTCCAGTGTTAGCATGGAAGGACTTTGTCAAGTCATTTAAAGTGCATTTATTTTGGACTTAATTTTGGTTGATGTGTTGAAATTGGTATCCGAAATTGATGGAATTGCT
>JANQBM010000220.1:3516549-3530430 GCA_025594535.1 Erythroxylum domingense | reverse complement strand
CAAACTGAGACGCAAAAAGTCAAACTGAGACGATGAACAGTAACTAAGACGATGAACAGTAACTGAGACGATGATGATGTCATTCTAAGACGATGCTGACGTCATTTTGAGACGAAGCAAAATGAGACGGTCAAACTGAGACGATGAAACCTCATAACTTGTAATGCTCGTATCTTTCGACCTCGATATCCAAAATTTACAAACTTTATATCGTTAGAAAGCTGGTAAAAGCATCTACAACTTTCAAGAAGATAATTTTGCCAAAATCTATCTATGTATGATGGATGATGTATCAAGCAAGCAAAAGAGAGGTGAAAGGGGGCTACAAAAGAATTAAAGAGTGAATGTGAAAAGATGGGAAAAAGAACAGACAAAAAAAGGCAAATAAGGAGAGTGGAAAACCCTAGGCCACGATCGTGGCCTGCGACTGGGTAATAACAAGGGAACAATTTCTTTAAAACTTTTACCATTTTACCCTTTTAACCACCTATATATTCAGTTCTAACTTCACTTTTGCATTCGCTTTCATTTTCACTTTATCTCTCTAGACTACAAGCTCACAAAAGCTCTCACATCTCTATAAAAGTTTCAACATTTCAATTTTCTTCCAAATTCTACCCAAATATACCGCACATTAAACAATCTGCCCGACGTGAACAAGTCGGATGAAATTAAGTTGCAGGATGTGGAAGAAGAAACTGAGCATCAAAATTTGGCATGCCCTTCCTGATTTACACGGAGGAGGAAGGTATTCGTTTCCGAACTCTTACTGCTATAAAGATTGTCGTTCCCAAGTACTTTGCTTTTGAAACACTTGATAGGCTAGAGTTGCGTAAGAGAGTAGAAAATTTAGTGGAGAGAATCCAGTGGGCCTAATTCATACAATTCTAATTTCCTGTCTATCAAGGGCTTACATTGGAATTCTTCAATTTATTGACCTATAACCCTAGGAACCCCAAAAAATTGTGGTTTAGTTTAAGAGGAAGAGCTTACGAATTGAACGTAGAACTCATGTGCGATATGTGTAGATTCCCCGAATCCTCCATCGTCGATTAGCATGAGGATTTTCATCCTTCTCAATATTAGAATGATCTTACTGGAATTGAGAAATTTCATGGCAAGAATGCTTATAACAACATTATAAGGTCCCACGAACACTTATTGTTGAACAAATTCATGTGTCAGTTAGTTTTTGACAAAATAGAAACCTACAAGTGTTCCACAAAGGAACTTTTTATGTTGTGGTATATGGACCACAGTATTCCAGTTTGCACATCCACACATGTGCTTAATGCTATTGTTGCAACTCCACACAAGCGAAGCAACAATCTAGGAATGGGGTACATAGTGTCTGCCATTGTGGAATATTTTGGTGTGGATCAGAGTGGACTAACTGTTCACCTCCCTGAATTCCTAAACCATCATCACTTATGGTGAGCTGAGATCCTTCATTCCCACAACATGGATCTTAGGGAAATTAGTGAAAAGACACATGTCAAAATCAGGGCAAGTCAAGCAAGTTCGAACTTAGCGTCGTCTCGGCAGGCAGAAGAGACCTGGAAGGAGGTTTTGGATGCAATCTCTGAAACTAATAAGACACTTCAAAAATCACCAGAATGATGAAGGAGATAGCCTAGACACAAAGAAGCCAGAGCTGGGATATCTATCAGATCCACAGATATTTCGAGGCTCAGGGCGTTCAATTGCCGCCTCTGACACCATCACCACCTCAATCTCCAGAGGATTTGTGTCTAACCCATTTATTTTTCTTTTTCAAATTAGCCTTCAGTTTTAATTTTTATATGTATTTCTATTTTATTTTTCTATTACTTTAAATTCTATCTTTTCCTTTCTTTTATGTGTTTGTGTGTTCCCTTCATACATTGAGGACAATGTGTTGTTCAAGTGTAGAGAAGGGTTATGTATTTTTCTTTTGCATGTGATTTTGAATATTGTTGATAGTTATTAGGTTGTATTTTGTGAACTTAATGAATGTGTCAATGGCTTAGATGGAGTGAAATTTATTTAATTTTGAACATAGTCTATTAGGTTGTAAATAATCATTAGCTCAAAATTTTAGTGAATTAGGATTCTTTGGATAAATATACAACTTAATTAAGATTTAATGTAAATTTAGCACCCTATAGGTTGTCACATTTATTCATAATTTAAGGCCTTTCAACTTAAGTAGCTTAACTAGTATTTTTTATGGAAATGAGTAGCTTAAACAACAAGGTAGGTAATGAATGAAAAAAAAGTATTTTTTTAAATAAATCACTATTCCGTTGGCCTTCGGGTTATGAATAGAGCAATCGTGTACAATTGAAAAGAGTAAATAAATTAACACTTAGATCTTGATTAATTTGTACATTTAGTTCAAAGCCCTTAGACATAGATTTTGCATGTTATTGATTAGTTATAACTTGTATGATTGTGTTTAAGATTAAATTGATTTCATGAAGTTGAAGCCATTGCCTCGTTATTGCATTATGTGTTGTGTGTTTGTGTTTTGTTTGCTTGAGGACAAGTAAACGTTTAAGTGTGGTTATCCCAATCAGGTAAGAATCCTCTCTTGGAATTCTCAATATTAAAAATCTTTAGCACTTTGCCTATGTACATGGATTAGGATAACCAAAGCAACCTCTTTTATCCATCTATATATATATATATATTCCCAAAATATAGGCTGCTTTTTCCATGTCCTTTGTGGAGAAGTTCTTAGATAACCAAATCTTTATAGACTGAAGCATAGTTATTTCGATTCCAACTTGCAATTTTTTTAATCCATTTATAGCACTGAGAAAATGAATAAAGCTCCCACTAACCTTCTTATAGACACATGGTTCATCCATATTTTTTATAAAATCAAACTCTTTGATTGTCTTATCGAAACAGATGTTCCAACACTGTGACACTTGCTTAAGTCTATAAATAGACTTTTACAACTTACATGATTAATTAAGAAGTCTCTTAGATTCAAAATCCTCAAGTTGTATCATATACACATCCTCCCACAAATTCCCATTAAGAAATGTTATTTTGACTTCCATCTACAATATTTCATAATCATGATATGCGATTATAGCCAATAATATCCTTATAGATTTTAGTATAGCTACTAATGAAAAGGTTTTATCAAAATCAACTCCCTTTTTTTTTATAACCTTTAGTCACTAAACTTGTTTTGTACATATATACATTACCATTTATGTCAGTTTTTCTCTTGAAAACCCACTTACATCTAATAGGTACAATAACATCATGTGCATGCACTAAAGTCCATACTTGGTTAATGTACATGGATTCCATTTTAGATCTCATAGCTTTATGTCATTTCAAAGAATCAATGTCAGATATTGCTTCTTTAAAAGTAATATGCTTATTATGAATGAGCGATACATTATCCTTCCTCTTTTTAATATATAGATCCAATCTAGTGGGAGGATGACGTATCCTAGTAGTGCGTTATAGTCCATGTGTCTTTTGAACCTTTGTTGTACACATCATATGTAACAACTTAAGGTTCTTATTCTATCTGGATGTGAATTTATGGGTCTTAAACTTCTCTAAGTTCTACCTCACTCCTACTACTTTCTTTGAAAATAAATTCTCTTTATAAGAATGTATTATGTCTTGAGACAAATACCTTTTGCTCAAGAGGATGGTAAAATTGATATCTGATACTCTTTTTCAGATGGCCCATAAAATTGCATTCATCCTTTTTAGCTTGAAGATTATAAGTTATTACACGCTTCACATAAGTAGCAGTTCAACATGTCATAAATACCTAAATAGTAAGAATGTCAAAGTGATTTGACTTAACCGATTCATATATAGTTATGACGTATAATTTAATCCTTTTATCATCCAATGTTCCAATTAGACAAAGTATGGATATAGTATCTACTCTTTGATATCCAATCATGTTTCTTCTTGCTAATTAGCAATTGATTTATAATTGATATATAAAAACACGTTTTCAAATGTTAATTACTTTGGTCAAAAAATTTCATAAATCACTATCGATCAAGAATAGTATATCATTTTCTCTAATTACTTAAGAGTGACAAATCCTTTATTGACTTACTCGACTATCTTCATATGGTTCATACTACATCCATGTACTACCGATCAAGTTATCCTAGTACAGTTCATAAGTAGCATCAGAACATAGTAATTCCAAATAAGATAAATTGGTAGTCTTAAGTCTAAGGATCAATTATACAACCATCATTATAAGGAAAATCACAGATAAGTAAGTAATGTTCCATTTAGGATCCTCATAATCAGGTTAGTTGAGTGAACTTATTCTTTAATAAACACCCATACATTAGTTTAAGTAACTCCATACTTTAATTTATAAGATCAATTAATTTCTTTAAAAGAAAGAAACATAATGTGGGCTAGTCTTGTCGTTTCATCAAATCCTGTCTTGATGAAACTACAACTAGAAATGTTTAGGAATAATAAAAAAGTGCAAACTGAATTTCATAATTATGATCTCATCATAATTTCAATTATACAGTAACCATTTTAGAGATTTTATCTTTAGTATTAAAACATCAAATATAATTAATTTAATACATAAAGATAAAGAATGTCTTTTATTAATTAAATAACAATTTCATACATCAAATTGCATCCAATCAATTGGTTACAAGAGCATAAACTAACATGATCATTTTCTAAATTCTTCTCCACAATCTTTGCCTTACCTAAGTACAGATTCTTCTCCAACGTTTGATTAGGTTCTATATATTAGGTTTTCTAGCTGTTCTTTTCAGATATAGAGAATTTTTGTTAACCTGATAGACACTTTTTGCAAACTTGATAACACTTTTTCTCTAAGAGACTGTATTTATGCAAGTTCCAAATCTTCAATTTAGAGTGCACGAGTTTGTCGACTAGTTATGTTAACCTTAGGGAGTAGACAACATTTTCGATTGCATTACAGTCGTGTTGATTTTTTTTTTTTTAGGGTTGTGACTATGGCATGAAACAACTATTCGATAAGTTTTACTCTCTGTTGTGTCTTTATTTTCCTCACGGTTATAACTTTAATATCCTCTTCTTAATTCAATTAAAATAAAGGGCTGGTAGAAGTAAAGTTGAGTGTGCGTGTGTGTGATGCTAAAGAGAAGATCTTCCGCAAGACCACACAGCCTTATTACATGAGCAGTGCATCAAAGTATAGCCCTATCGGTTTCTTGTCAAGGAGTACACTTTTCTTCTTCTGATGATAATGATAGACCCATACCTGGATGCATTGTTTCATGAGCAAAATGCGCGGTCTTGAGCAAGATCTTACCTGGCGTCTTTTCACGTATAGAGCCACATTCATGTTCAGTCTCCTTGTATATTTTGTCTCAGAAAATTCAATGAGAGAGAGAAAGAGCATACATGTATGTGCAGAATACTACTTCAAAAGACATAAGAAAGAAGAAGGAGAAGAAGAAACATACTTTATTATTGTACTTGGGGATACGAACCCAAGAAAGCTTACAGCTTCCATACACCGCATCAGGATGTTTATGTGGTATTTGTAGGTGAAGATTTTGGTACCCCATTTTTACTTGATTGCCCTTGTTACATGTATAATTTCTGAAATTAAAGAATCTTGGCAGTTGGATGAGGATTGAAAAAGAAAAAAGGCCAATATGTGGCGTAACACTTGAAGACTGTTTTGATGGGTAGTGTATTATTAGAACAATAGGAAGGCAAATAATAAAGGTGCTAACTGAACTTATTAAATGCTGTTCAAATTATTGTTATTGTTGGTGGGTAAATCTTTTTATATATATAGATTAACGCTACATGAATGTTAGAAATAGTTTTCTTTTTTTAAGAGGGACAACCGTTTGATTTTATGTACGAATTCCAATTTGATTATAAAAAGGAACTTATTTACGTCCTAATAAACTAGTCAAAATGTATGCTTAAGTTAGTATGGCGATGGACCTCCAAAACCTTGCATTTCTGTGTTTTATTCACAATGATCCTTTTTTGCTATTTGCACATTGTCTGCTCGGTCTTTGGTTAGGTAGGTAAGATTGCCCAAAATAGTTGACTGCTGGTGCCGGGTCTGCAAGGCCTCACGCTTTCTCACGTTGGTTCCTTTCACTGCTTACGTTTCTGGCTATGCATATTAAAAGCCAAAACAGTTGTGTAAGGCCTTGTTAAAGAAAAGTCTGTTATCATCCTCTAAAACTTTCAATTCATACCGATCAAGCTTTTTTATCTGAAAATATAAATTATTATTGGAAAAGAAATACATTACCTACGAATCAAAATTTAGTATTTCAAATCCATTGTTGATTTTCAGATAAGAACAATGACATCACTGCAAATTTTGTATTTTATTTTCATAATATAAATCTCTAATAGAATTACAATTAGGGCTCCCGAGTTTTTTTTTCTCTTTCCAATCGAGCCTCATGTCCAATTGTTTCGTATACATAATTCGTATAGGATATCGGATACTTCAAAATATGTAGGACTTCATTTCAGAAGAATATTTAATATCTTGAATACTTTTCCAAAATTTTTATTACAATTTAAATTTTACTTCAAATATTCAATAATTATTAAAGTATATCATTTTCCTCTATTTATTGTGTAACTCCACAACACTGTTAATACAATAATATAAGTGGCACTACATTTAGATTTACATTATAAAAATAGATTTTCTAAACTTTGTTTCAAATTACAAAGGTACCTCTAGAGTTCCTTTTCAATCATAAAATAATCGTTTAATGTAATGAGTTCTTGAAAAACAAAATGAAAACACGAAAACTAGTGGAGGTGACTTAAAAGAGTCCAAATTTAAGTGTTTTTAATGTATCAGTTTATAGGCTAAAGTCAAGTTTAGATTGACTTAAAATTTAATTATTTTAAATAAAATGATATCATTTTGTTTAGAAGAGTTAAATCTCAACTAAAATTAAATCTAAACAACTCAAACTCAAATTTAATTAAGAAAATACCTTTTTTATAATTTAATTTTAAAAGATTATTTTAAAAAAATTGACTGCCCATGGCAGACCAATGTCCTCCTTAAAAACTCCCCCAATTTCCCGTGCGACTAGAAAACAAGGGCCAGTAATTTACAGAAACTTGCTCCCATATAAATACTTCGGCTATTATAATCAATGAATATAAATCATTCATTTTTAAATTGTTTAAATTGAATAACTAAAATCAAACAAAAGCATTAAATCCCTAAATTGTTTCTCTGTACTTTATAAAATAACTTTATTATATATTTTTTCAAATCTTAAACTTCAAACTAAATTATTATATATATATACATACACACACACACACACACACACACACATATACTTCATATGTTAAAGTTGTGGAGAAACCGGGTCAGGATCCGATCTTGACTGTAACGGAATAATTACGAAACTTTTTCGTGACTTTAAATTTTTCAAAAACTAAGATCTATTTAATTCTATAAAATGAGCAACACAAATTATAATAAAGCGGAAACTTAATTTGTACCTTATTCCGAAGCTTGATTTTTATCTTGTCGTATCCTTCGAACCGTTTCCGAAATCAATCCGTTTCAACAACTGTAGCTGCACAAATGTCTGACCTCTAAAGGTATCCACATAATGAGTTGAGAGAACTCTGTAACTCTTACAGAAAGGGTTAAGCACGAAATGTTAGCTCCACAAAGCTTAAGCCTATTTATAATAAGCTTTGGATGTTTTAGTAATTGAATTAAAATTAAATTCTAATTTCAGTTAAACTTTAATTAGAATTACAAATAATTCTAATTAAATACCAATTATGTCCATATAAGATTCAATACCCCGTATTGATACTTATTTATTAAATATCTCATATTTAATCATAAAATTTCTCAAATTTTATAATCAAGTCTAACTTGATTAAATTAACTTTACTCTCTTCAACCCATTCTATATATGAGACCTATTAAGTTCCTAAATATGTTGGCAATGATTATAAATTATAATTTTAATTCATAATTAGAATTAGATAAATTAAAACTTCTTTTAATTTATTTTTAATTCTCTAATTAAACAATTTATAATTTTAGATCATGATTGACGTTTAGCAATGCATGATGACTATTTAAATATTTAGGAATGTCAAAGTAATATTGAGAAATTATTGATTAATATCATGATTAATCAATACAACTAATCTAACCTTAGAATTGCAACATACTAGATTCATGAATTGAATGAACAAATACCTGAAAATTGAGGTATAATTGAGTCCATTACTGTTTTCCAGGAAGCGAAGTGACAGAGACGCACATGATTAACTACTACTATTCCAAATCCTGCTTAGAAAAACAAAACCCATATAGTTCTCAATGGGGCGACTGTATTTAAGGTTAGCTAGTAGTAGGGCCTCCTGTGTACTGCAAATCATGGGCCAAGCCTACCCATCATAGCAAGCCCATGAACACAGGTCCAATGACATGTTAGAGAGAATTACCAAGCCCAATTATCTTGACATCTAATTAATTAGGGTTTATTGTTTATTATGCTGATCCACAAAGTTAATGATAAAATTCTATCATTCTTCCACTTGGACAACATAACCAACATCAATGAACAACATAAACAAATCCCCATATTATTTTAACAATATGTGGCCATAATAGAATGTCAAAGTAAAGCCAACAATCTCTCAATTATAAGTCCATAATGAGGTTGCAAGTATCTCAACAGTATAGAAATCAGACCTGATAGGAGTACTGATAACATATATGCAAGATATCCATACCTCAATGACCTAAACATAATGTGTCATAAGGAAATGCACACAAAATGGTGATCTGTTTGTGCAATTCCAAAAAAAAGGCCTAAGCATCCACCCAAGATGCCAACTGAGATTTTACAAAATATCTCAGAACAATAAAATGAGACGGGGTATAAGCTAAATAGACCCATAAGAGTTACATGATTCACAAAAGCCCTAACAATCAAGCCTTTAAATAGAGGATCTGCCACCATAAGATCGGTAGGTATATGCTCTATACGGGTCTGAAATTCCATAACCTTCTCTCTAACAAACATATACTTTGTATCAAAATGCTTTGAACACTTGGAGTTCTTGCATACTTGAGAGAAGCCCACCACAACAGAGTTATCGCAATATATGGTTAGAGGCCTGGAAACACTCTCCACAAGATGAAGCTTAGAAATGAAATTCCTTAACCATATTGCCTGTCGAGTTGCTTTGTAACAGGCCACATACTCTGCCTCTATAGTTGAAGTTGTTGTAAGTGTTTATTTAACACTTTTCTAAGATATAGCTCCTCCAGTAAGCATAAAAATATATCCTAATGTGGATTTGTGGTCATCAAGGCAGCCATCATAATCAGAATCAGAATAACTTATCACCTCAAGGTAATTAGACATCCTATAAGTGAGCATGTAATCTTGAGTACCTTGTAGATACCTTAGAACTCGTTTCACAGTTTGCCAATGACCCACACCAGGGTTGCTCAAGTATCTTCAAGTACACTAACAACAAAAGCAATATCCGGACATGTACAAACTTGAGCATACATAAGACTCCCAACAGCAGAAGCATATGGGACCTTTCCATCTCTGACTTATCTTTATCATTTTGAGGACACTGGCTATTTGAGAATTTGTCACCCTTTTAGATGGGTGCACTACAAGGATTACAACTCTTCATGTTGAATCTATTCAAGATCCTTTCAATATACATTTTCTGAGACAAACCAAAAATATCACGAGATCTATCACGATGAATTTTAATGTCCAGAACAAAAGAAGCATCACCAAGATCTTTCATATCAAAATGAGCTGTCAACATTTATTTAGTCTCAGAAAGAAAATCCATATCATTACTGGCTAAAAGAATATCATCAACATATAAGATAAGAATAATGAATTTTCTCCCACTATTTTTCAAGTAAATGCATTGGTTAACTACATTTTCCTTGAAGTCAAAGGAGCGCAAATTATTTGGTCAAACTTTAAGTACCATTTTTTGGAAGTTTGTTTCAGCCCATAAATGGATTTTCTCAATTTGTATACCATGTGTTCCTTACCTTTCGCAACAAAACCAGCTGGTTGATTCATGAACACATCTTCATACAAATCACCATTTAGAAAAGCAATTTTCACATCCATTTGATATAGCTCTAAATCAAACTGAGTAACCAAAGCCATCACAATACGTAATGAATCTTTAGTAGAGACCAGGGAAAAGGTCTATTTATAGTCTAAACCTTCCCTCTGGTTATACCCCTTTGTAACAAGTCTGGCTTTGGATCTTTCTATCTCACCTCTAGCATCATGTTTAGTCTTAAAGACCCATTTATACCTAACAGTTTTACAGCCACTGGGTAATTCTACCAAATCTCAAATGCCATTCATACTCATAGAAGCCAACTCATCTTCCATGGCTACCAACCATTGTGAACTACGAGGACAAGAAATGGCATCCTGAAAAGAAATAGGATCTGAGTCTTCAAATAAATTGAATTCATGCTCCTCCATATAAACATAATAGTCTTGAAATTTAGAATACTCAATGGATTTAGGAATCCTTTTAGATCTCTTAGGTGGAATTACAACCACGTCTAGGACTTGAGTATCAATGCCAACCTGTTGAGGATTTTCAACATCATTTAATGGATCAATAACATCATAATGAATTAGAGGAGACTGAATTGCCTCAGGATGAAATATAATAGGTGTAGGAATAACAACACAATCCTTTCTGAAATCAACAACACGAGACTCGCGTCTTTCATTAAGTTCGATGTTTCCTTTATAAATAGATAGTCTTATCTGATTCAATGACTCTAGTAGTGTGATTGGGATAATAAAATCTTGAATCTCTTGAGATAGTACAATAACCAATAAAGTAACTTGAAATAGTTCTAGGATTAAGCTTCCTCAGCTGAGGATTATAAATCCTTACCTCAGCGTTACAACCCCAAACACGGAAATGCTTCAAACTGGGCTTCTTTCCTGATATAAGCTCAAAAGGGGTCTTTGGTATAGATTTACGAGGCACATGATTGAGAACATAAACAACAGTCCTCAAAGCGACTCCCCACAAGAACTCTGGTAAGGTGGAGTGACTTAGCATGCACCTAAACCTGTTCATGAGAGTATGATTTCATCTCTCTACAATCCCGTTCTGTTGAGGAGTGCCAGGCATGGTATATTGCGCTTCAATTCCATAATCCTGCAAGTATTTAACAAAAGGGCTAGGGTTTCTACCAGTTTCATCATATCGACCATAATACTCACCACCTTTATCAGATCTTACACAATTAATCTACTTCCTAAGTTTCAATTCAATAACATTTTTCAATGATTTAAAAGCCTCTAAGGATTCAGACTTCTCATGCAACAATTCAATCTAATCATACTAAGAAAAATCATCAATGAAGGTGATGAAGTACCTGTAGGCTCCCATGGCAATAGGAGTAATGGGTCCACAGATGTCTGTGTGAATTATCTGTAGTGGTTCTTCCTTCCTAGTCATTTTATCCTTTCTTACTTTAGTTGTAAACTTCCCTTTTATGTAATCAACACAAGTGTCAAAATCAGAGAAATCCAGATTATGTAAAATAGTTTCCTTAATCAATCTCTCCATTCTCTCCTTAGAGATATGTCCTAACCCTTTATGCCACAATATAGAAGATTTTTCAGTAACTCTCCAACGTTTCTTTCCAACAACAGCATTAACATCATCATGTGGTTGGTCAAAACGAAAAGAATTAGCAATTAGCATAAACAATCCATCATGCATAATTGTAGAATCAACAATAGTAGAACTATAGTACAAAATAATACCATTATTGATTATATGAAAATGTATCCACAACTGTGTAAAATAGAAACTAAAATCAAATTCCTTCACATAGAAGGCACATAAATAGTAACTTTAAAAAAAATCATGTCCACTAGTCAACTTTAAGGAAACTACTCCTATGTGCTCAACATTAAAATTAGATCCATCTCCTAGTTGCACCATCAACTCCCCCTTTATTTGGCTCCGCGTGCTTTTGAACTCTTGTAATAAGTTCGTTATATGAATAGTGGCACCAGTATCTAACCACCATGAATTAGGAGGAACATCAACAAGATTTGATTCAAAACAAACAAAGAGTTGAGGTATACCTTTCTTCTTTGCCAACCAATTTTGAAACTTTTCATAGTCACATTGCCTATGCCCATGTTCATGACAAAAGTTGCATTTTCCATTAAAAACAGGCTTGGGCTTAGCACCAGAACTCTCACCAAGCCCAGAAGGTAATGCAAGTTTATCATTCCTCTTCTTCTTAAATTGAGGCTTACCTTGTTTGTTTATATGAAATTTCTTCTTCTCACTATTCTTGTGAGAAGTATGGTGAATACTGTGGGACTTTCCCTTCTTAATAGTATGCTCCTCTTAAATAAGGATGGAAATTAATTTATCAATGCTCCATTCATCTTTCTGAGCATGGTACATAGTCTTGAGAACATCAAACTCAGACGGAAGAGATTCAAACACTTGTCAGATCACATAATCCTCTCCCAGTACAACTTTCATGGAGTTCAACTTGTTATACCAGCTCACAAGCTTCATTACATGCTCATGAACACCACCCACACCATCATACTTGGTCTTAGACAGAGAAGACAAGAGATGAAACTTTTCAGTCTTATCAAACTTCTGAAATTTTTCACCAATAGCCTTGAGATAATTTTTGGCATTATCAGTTTCAATGATTCTCTCTTTAATGGTCTGCTCCATTGTGTACTTGATGGTTATTAGACAGACCTAGTTAGAAAAAACCCACTTATCATATTTAGTTTTATCTGCAGTGGAAGACTCAGCAGTGGGTTGTGCAGGCTCATCCTCAAGGAGAGCAACATCAGCATTTGAAACAGCCAAAAACAGATTCAAGGATTTAAGTCAGTCCTCATAATTGGTCTCATTAAGCTTAACTAAAGAATTCAAAGCTGGAAATTGATACAATGCAGGGAGATTTAGCAAATGTATCAATAACTAGCAAAATTGGGCAAACAACACAGCTAAGTTCTCATGCAATTGTAATCCTGCCTAAGGGTCCTGAATTACAACACAGATCACCCAGAACATTAAATTATGCCCTAAAGCTAATATCGATAGGATACTGAAAACTCAAAGACATAATTTTATGAATTAAACAAAGCATTAGAAACCACATTGATAAAGACAAACCAATAGGGTAAGTTCATCATTAACATAGTATCTAATGTATGCCCAATAACAACATCACAATAGTATTTTGTGATAATTGGTCTCACGATAGGCAAGCACACAATTACATAAAATAAATGACAATAGTCCAATAACAGATTCCAAGATTTCCCCATAGGATTCGATTAGCACCACAATTACAAAATTATCCATATTAATCATATAATCTAACATTATATGCATAAACTACATCCAAAATTATTTTTTGGTGCAAACTATATTACCACTGAAAGTACATAAGACCCCACAAGCCCAAAACATACAAGAAACAAGTACAAAAATTTTCAAGATAAAATTCGGAAAGTACATTATATATTTATCAATTTTAAATTTTGGGAAAAATAAAATAATTATTTCTATTATTCAAAAAATTCCAGAAAAATACAATAAATTAGAACTGGGCAAATGGAGCAATCTGACAAAATTTGGGACAAAATGGCCAAGGGACGACACCGCACGCACCCCTACGTGCCACCACTACGTCTGTGCCACTTTGCTTCACAGAAAACAGCAATGGACTCAATTATACCTCAATTTCCAAGTATTTGTTCATTCAATTCATGAATCTAGTATGTTGCAATTCTAGGGTTAGATTAATTGTATTGATTAATCATGATA
>JANQBM010000220.1:3489400-3500405 GCA_025594535.1 Erythroxylum domingense | reverse complement strand
TTTTCCTAATTTCACTGATTGACCTCACTTAGACCCGTTTCTCTGATCCGACCCGTTCTATGGAAACGGGATGTTACAATATAATCCCAGAAGCAATAGAAAATGAGAAAATGTTTGTTTTGTTTGTTTTATTCTTTCTCTCATTTTAATTAAAAACTTAGAAACAAGCAAAATAAACCAACAAAGAACACATACATATGAAAAAAGAAAGGTGAAAATGTAAAGAAAAGAAATTTACTTCTCCTAGGTCGCCTCCCAAGAAGCGCCTTTGTTTAGGGTCCCTGGCTCAACTCCTCGGCGTATGCACATCATCCATTGTCGAATGGATGCTTGAGCCCAACAGGAAGCATGCTTAAATTTCGTGAGTTGCCTAGAGCACCTTCCTTGAAGTAAGCTCTTTATTAGCACGATTCCTTAGGGCTTTTGAGGAGTGGAACTTCATCGTTTCGCCATCATACTCTAATGTCCACTCGTCTTTTTGAGCATCGCCCTTCTCATACCAGGATGGTCTTCGTAAGAGTATTGCCAATGGGTGTGGAGACTCAACATCTTGCTTGCCATCTTCGGTCTTCAGCTCACTTTCCCACAGCTTTCCTAAAAACTGCATTTCTAGTAGCTCTTCCTCTTTCTTTAGATTCTTCATCTCTAATGAGTGCTCGCTCTTTTGAAATAATTCGAGCGATTCTTCGCTTTTTCTTTTTCGTTTAATTCTTCTAACCTGCTAGATAAAGGTGAAGAGTTAGTCTCAATAATAAAATGGAACACAGTACTTACCTCCGAGCTAAAAGATGTATCTTTTTCTACTTCGAGCTCCTCCTCAGCTTCTGCTACATAAGCAATTCGTTAAAGATTGACCTCAAATTTCTCAAGCTCCCTTTCACTTTGTAAAATTTCTGCACAAACGTCAATCGAGTACACCTCAACTTTATACGACTGCTCCTCTTCACTCTGCGGATCCAAATGATTGATATCTCCCCATCGAGGCAATGCATCTTGTTAGAATTGTAGAGCATCCTCTCAAATTTGCTGTACATTTTGCTGAAAAAGCTATTGTATATTTTGTCAGAACTGCTGCATATCCTGTCAAATTTGAAGATTGGTAGCAATCATAATATTAAGCATTTCTTCTAAAGACATACCTTAGTCGTGTTGGCTCTTCGAATCTTGGGTGCCAGACTATGTAGTTTTTGGAAATTTCCCTCCATTTTGCTAGAATTGTAAAATATTCTGCTGCAATTGCAAAGTATTAGCGTTTATAATATTACTCAACTCTTCTAGAGATGGACTGGAGTCGTGATAGGAAGCGTCTGGTTTGTATGTGAATTGCTATGCTTCCTGCAAACTATCATGGAAGTAATCCTGATGATTATCCTATCCACAACAAAAGTTAGGTTTATTAGTCCAAACATTGTTATAGGATTGAGAATAAGAATTATAAAAGAAATTACTTCCATCCATGATGATTTTTTTTTAATTTTTTCTAAAACACAAACACAAAACACAATAAAGAAAGGATCACGAAATAACTGAAAAGAAATTACAAACAAATATATATAAAATACTAATTAAAATCACAAACAAAAAATAAACACCGCATTCCCCAGCAATGATGCCAAAATTTGGTGACTATTGTCGCCTGCAACCAAATATAAAAAGAAACCAACTTCCTGCAACATAAATTAATGTAGTAGTGGAAAGTAGGGATCGTTCCCATGAGGAATTCAAACGTTAGTAATTACGCAATAAAAAGGGGGTTTTTAAATTGTGAATTAAATAGAATTTAAATGGAATACGAAATTGAAGAATAACTAATAGCAAAACAATGATAATCTAATAATCAATAGGAACAAATCTTGGTTTCCAGTCTACTTCATTAGTGAACTTGCGTTAATCATCCACACTAAAAATAACCAATTTATTAGTTAACCATTCATCGTGGTAAATTTCTTTACCTATTTTCTCTTATGTTTAGTTAACTAAAACATGTATTTGAATTAACCCTTACTAATCAATAACCTGGATACGATCTCAGATTTAATTAATTAATAGCTTTACAAATCAAGAAAATCGATGAACTAGACAATATAAATACAATGTATATTTAGCCTAGACAATTATTTTTCCTAGAATCATGTTCCTAACATAATAGACAAAAATCCTAGTCGCTACTTTTGATTAAAAGAATTGAACGTCAACCTGTTTAATCTAGTGATTGATTGAATAAAATCACAAACTAGTTGTACACCTAGCTGTAAAATCAAACAATCATATAATGACCCAGAAAATAATTAATACTTGATTAACAAATTGATTGAAATAAAGAACAAAAGTCTCACAGCATTCAGAGTTCAATAACTAGGATTCCGTAAACCAAGAAATAAAAGTTTAGTTACCCAACATTATAATTTTTCCTAACTATTTAGGACTGTCACGAACGTTATTGTGGCTTGATTTCCATTTGGAACTGTCACGGACGTTGCTCTTCTTTTCTTTTCACGCTACTCCTCTTCTCTCTACCGTAAGCCCTCTATTCTCCTCTCCTCGTTCACTATTCATTTATGGGACAATTTAACCTTAATGGACCACTCTCTCGCAAACTCTCTTCTTCCACCCTCACTTCTGCCACTCCCTCTCTATTGTTTGATGTGACGAATAAAAATACCCCCTCCACCTTACTATTCACTTCTTTAAAACCTATGCATAACCCCCTCTAACGACAACATTTTAGGCTGAGTGGTTTTATGAATTAATTCTTGGTCCCACACCCTTTAAGCCCACACTTCTTTGTGCGTCTCACTCCTTTTGGTTGTTGTGTTTTCTTCTTGCTTCCTTGTCGTTTAGCTCCTCTTTCTTTCAATGTTTTCATACTGTGTTGTTTTGCTGCTTGCATGTTGGCCCAACGACTGCGTTTTGTTCATTCCAGCTGATGCGTGCTTCCACCCACTAGGTATCATTGCACGAGGCCATGTCTAGTTAGGCTCAATGCTTAGTTAAGCTCTTTTTATCCCAAAATCGTCTATTTCTTTCTATTTAGTTCCAAAATACACCTTGACATAAAACAAGATTAATTCCTATTAAGTATAACTTCAAACCTCAAGAACAAAGAAAATTAACGCACAAAAAGATAGAAAATAAAGACACTAACACATCGTACTGAAGAGCCCTTAAACAAAACCAAACTCGTCATTCTCTTCATAAGGCCATACCTACAATGACATAATAAAGAACAATTTTAAACTAACTGAGGAGCACAAAAAGAGCTACTAAATGAACACTCCTATAACTTGTACCAAGAAGCATATTCTAGACTCCATGAATGTTTCAGATCCCAAGCATCTCTTAAACTTTGTAGACTTTCTCCGTTTATAGCTCATTTGCCTACTTCTCCATTAAATGATAATATACAAGCTTCCATTACTTTTTAAAATGATAAGACATCGATATGATACGGTTTAATAAAGTAGGGTTGCTCTTCTATCTCGTCCTATCAGATAGGTTTTGAAATTTATTAAATTTTTGGCGTGATGAAATCTCATCAACATAAGCAGTATTAAATAGTATGCTTAGAACTATATTTCCTATTAATTGACTGCAATTTAACTTATAGAACAGGCACTAGGTAAAAGATGTAATTCAAATTGCCACTTTAGGTTAGCATAGTAATTTGAAAGCAAAATTGAAAAGGGTGAAAAATGCAATACTGACCTTCAGTAGCTAACTTAGCCACCACTTTAACTATATGGATTCTGACATTGGCATCTTTTGACTCAAGCAGTTGTAAAACCTTTTGTAGTCCACTTGTCAAATAATTTTATGAAAACATTATATGAGAAACGCATGAATTGGATCTCAATTATCATACAACTCCATGCATAAAATTTGTTTACCTTGCTCAAAAAGGGAGGCCATTGGTGGCTTGTGTCCATTGGTGGATTCACTAAACTAGGACTACCTATATTGAGACATAAGGGAATATAAGGAAGTGAAGCCATTTCCATATCCACCTTCGTCAACATACCTTCTTGTTTGCAAACATAAAAATGACATTAACAAGGCAAGAATTTCAAAATTACAAATTTGTGATTGAAGAAGAGAAAAATCTGATTCATCTTATTTCTTAAAACCACTAATGTTGATGTAAACAATTATTTGAGAGCATTTTTGTTAGTATTAAAACCAAATAATTACGGGTTTAAAGTAAGAAGAGCATATATCTGAATAAAATTACATGATCAGCTTCAAGATTCAAGTGCAATAACTAACTTTTCAAAATCATTATTCTTCTTCCATTTTCTTCTTCTCATTGGCATCATCCTCCAGTTTCTTATGCAACTTTATAACCTCAGCATCACCACCTGCCTAGTGCATGAAATAACCCCTTATATTTAACAAATTCGAAACTTATTTATCTTTTTTTATAAGTAGGGAGGGAAGGAAGAAAAGCTTGGAATCACACAAAAGCAGTATAGCGATAGTAAAGTATTGTAATCCACATAACACGTACCGCAGACTACAAAAATTGCTCTAATTGACACTTGAGCTTATTGACCTCCTCTTCAACTCACTTTCTTAACTGAAGTTTATTTTGAAGCAACCTTTTTAACTCAACAATGTCCTCACTCATATAAACCCCAAACTTTTGAAAATAACAAGAGATGGACCATGTGGAAGAACAATAATTATCAAGTTTAAACTAAACGCAAAGTAAAACATAAAGAGACCTGATATACAATGATGAGGGTAGAAACATATTTACCTTTGAAACACGTCATGATTGTTTTTATGGTGTATAAATGATGCATGCAAAGGAGTCAAGTTATGCCTAACATTTTCCATATATGTCCTGAATCAAAAACAAACTTATACTATGGCAAGATAAAATAGAAGTATCCCAGCTAGAGTTGATAGGAGCAGTGCATTATCATCTCAAAACTGGCCAGATTGATAGGCCTAACCAGCAAAGATACCTTAATAATTTGTTTATTTGTTTTGTTTTGTTTTGTTTTGTTATCTTTATTTTGATTTTGACTTTTAATTAATTTCTTTTCTTGTTTGGTTAGTTTCAGTGCATGACACGATCTTCTCATACTGGTGCATTGAAATTTGATCCAAAACTTGAAACAATGTTACGTAGAGTGAGAAGGCAAGTTGTAAAAAGTTCTGAGGATCCGTCATCATCTGATAGGAAACTTTATTCATCACCAGGAATTCAAATCGTTTTAGATTTACTTTCTAATTCTTCTAGTGATTCCATTTCTGAAATTGATTCTAACATAGCAGGTCAAAACAATGATCACACTCTTAAGCAATTAGTTGCTCCTGATTTTAACCATTAAACCTTGTGTATTGATTTTCCTGCTATTGGTGTTGCTTTTGAGCTTAAATCTGGATTAGTTCACCTTTTTCCTACTTTTCATGGTATGTCAGGTGAAGATCCCCACAAGCATCTTAAGGAGTTCCACATGATCTATTCTAGCATGAAACCAGCCGGAGTATAAGAAGAGCAGATTAAGTTGAGAGCATTCCCATTCTCGTTGGGGGACACTGCTAAGGATTGGCTTTACTACTTGCCCTTGGGGTCGATTACCACTTGGAATAAGATGCAAAGACCTTTTCTGGAGAAATAATTTCCTGCTTCTCGAGTACGAACATTAGGAAGGAAATCTGTGCAATTCACAGCACCATAGGGAGACATTATATGAGTACTGGGAGCATTTTAAGAGGTTGTGTGATAGCTGCCCGTATCATCAAATCAGTGAGCAACTCTTGATCCAATATTTCTATGAGGGGCTTCTGCCACAAGAAAGAAGTATGATAGATGCAGCAAGTGGAGGTGCATTGGTAGATAAGACACCTATTGAAGCTAGAAATCTAATTTCCAACATGACCGCTAACTCTCAACAATTCAGTATTCGAGAGGAACCTAGACCGTTGAACGTTAATGAAGCCATTATTGCTACATTAGAGCAACAGATAGCTAGGTTGACATCTTTAGTGAGGTAAATGGCTGCAAATAATGCTCAACAAGTCAAACTATGTAGAATTTGGACATTAAGACATCCCATTGATATGTGTTTGACTTTGCAAAAGACATCCACAAAATGCCTTTGGGAAGCTTCCCGGGCCAACCACAAAGGAATCCTAGCTACCCCTGTGCACAGAACTCTGGATGGAAGAATCCTCCATTCAACACCTACGGACAGCAAGGGCAACAACAAAGGTCCTATCAATAACCCTATCAAAGACAAGCTCAACCATCTAGCTTTGGACCTTCATTAGAAGAAATGATGAAAACTTTGGCTTAGAATAGTAGACAATTTCAAAAAAAAATGAATGCTAGCATTTAGAATATGGAAAATCAATTGAGACATATAGCTACTGTGGTGAGCCGATTGGAGAATCAAAATTCGAGTAAGCTTCCTGCTCAAACAATTGTGAACCCAAAAGAGAATGCAAATGCTATCATCTTGAGGAGTGGTAAAGAAATGGAGGCACCACATAAGACTCCTATTATTGGTAGTGATGAAGAATCTGAAAAGGAACCTGAATAGCCTCAAAAAGAAGCTGAAAAGGGAATTAAGGTATATTCTCAATCTCCTGTGATTAAAAGTTTTACTAAAACTATGCCTCCTTTTCCTAGTAGGTTTGCTAATCGACGAAAGAGGAGTAAGATAAGAAGATTTTGGAGATGTTTAAAAAGTTGGAGGAAAACATACCTCTAGTTGATGCCATTAAGCAAGTTCCTCGATACGCCAAATTTTCAAGGATTTATGCACTTCTAAGAGAAAATTGAGGGGAGAGGAGAAAGTAAGTTTGGGGGAGAACATGTATGCGGTCATTCAAAGAAAGCTTCCCCCAAAGTGTAAGGATCCTGGTACGTTTATGATACCTTGCAAAATTGGTGATACTAGATTTGAAAGGGCAATGTTAGATCTTAGAGTTTTAATTAATGTTATGCCATATTCTATTTATACTTCGTTGAATTTGGGATCGTTGAAAGAAACTCGTGTCATAATTCAATTGGTTGATAGATATAATGCTTATCAGGAAAGGGTTGTAGAGGATGTTTTAGTGCAGGTCAACGAATTGGTTTTCCCAGCTGACTTTTATGTCTTGAACATGGAGGGAGAACCTTCGTCTAACTCTACACCTATCCTTCTGGGTTGTCCATTTTTTAAGACATTAAAGACAAAGATCGACATAGATGCAGGGACATTGACTTGGAATTTGACGGTGAAATTGTTCATTTTAATATTTTTGAGGCTATGAAGTACCCTAGTGGTGTCCATTATATGTTATCTATTGAGGACATTGATTCTTTGTATCAAGAAATTTTTGATATGGATGGTAAGGATAATTTATAAATCATTCTTTGCATGAGTTTAACAAAAACATTTTACAAAATTCTAACTTACTCATTACAGATAAAATGGAGGAAATTATGGTAGCACTACAATCACTGCAAACAATACCAAAGAGGTGTGTATTTCAAAATATTGAATTGCCAATATCTAATACGAAATCTTTACCTTCAGAGGTGCAGGCACCTGTAACTGATTTGAAGCAATTACCGGAGCACTTAAAATATGTACTTTTGGGAGAAAGAGAAACACTTCCGGTAATTATAGTAAAGAACTTAGCCAAGCTTTAAGAAGAAAAGTTTATTCGAGTGCTTAAAGACCACGTCACAGCTATAAGGTGGACTATAGCTGACATTAAGGGTACTAGCCCTTTGATATGTATGCATCGAATCTTGTTGGAAGAAGGATCCAAACCATCAAGAGAGTCACAAAGAAGATTGAATCCTCCAATGATAGAAGTGGTAAAGATGGAGATCTTAAAGTTGCTTGATGTTGGGATAATATATCCAATTTCGGATAGCAAATGGGTGAGTCCGATCCAATTAGTACCAAGAAAACTGGGATTACTGTGGTGAAGAATGAGAATAATGAGTTTGTGCCTATAAGAATTCAGAATGGATGGCGAGTATGCATCGATTATAGGAAGTTAAATGCTGCTACAGGCAAGGATCACTTCCCACTTGCATTCATCGATCAGATGCTTGAAAGACTTGCAGGACGATCTCACTACTGTTTTCTGGATGGGTATTTAGGATATAACCAGATTGTGATAACTCCGGAGGATCAAAAGAAAACAACATTCCCATGCCCATTTGGTACATTTGCCTACAGAAGAATGTCATTTCGACTATGCAACGCCCCAGTCACCTTTTGAAGATGCATGGTAAGTATTTTTTTTGAATATGTTGAATATATTATTGAGGTCTTTATAGATGATTTTATTGTCTATAGAGATTCATTTGATGCATCCTTGAATAATTTGAATTGTGTACTTGAATGATGCATCCAAACTAATCTTGTTCTCAATTATGAAAAATGTCATTTCATGGTTGAACAAGGAACAGTGTTGGGACATGTAATCTCATCTAAGGAAATTATGGTTAATAAGGCTAAGATAAAAATTGTGCAAAATTTACCTTACCCCTACAAATGTGCAGAAGATTTGTTCTTTTCTTAGGCATACAGGTTTTTATTGCAGGTTTATCAAGGACTTCAGTAAGATCTCAATAAAACTATGTCATCTGCTACAAAAAGATGTACCCTTTGAGTTTAATGAGGGATGTAAGGAAGCATTTGACAAGTTGAAAGAACTTTTGACTTCAGCACCGATCATTCAACCACCTAACTGGAGTCAACCATTTGAGATTATGTGTGATGTGAGCAATTTTGTTGTGGGTGTTGTCCTTAGTCAAAGATATGGAAAGTTGACTCATGCAATCTACTATGCTTCCCGAACACTTAGTCCAACACAATGTAACTATTCCACCACTGAAAAGGAGCTTTTAACTATGATGTTTGCTTTGGATAAATTTTGACCTTATTTGTTTAGTTCTAAAGTGATTATGTATTCTAATCATCCAGCAATAAGGTACCTTTAGTCAAAGAAAGAAGCGAAGCCAAGGCTGATTAGGTGGATTGTCCTACTCTAAGATTTCAATTTGGAGATCAAAGACAAGAAAGGTATAGAGAATTCAGTCGCAGATCACTTGAGTCGAGTTGTGAAGGAAAAGGATCCAATACCTTGCAAGAACTATTTCCGGATGAGCAATTACTAACGTTTTAAAGTAAGACTCTATGGTATGCTGATATTGTGAACTATCTAGTGAACCATGAGGTACCTACTAATTTGAGTAAAGCTAAACGGAATAGGATAAAAGGTGAGTCGAAATATTATATTTGGGATGATCCTCAATTGTGGAAATATTGTTATGATCAATTGATTAGGAGATATGTTCCTGAACATGAGTATGAATCAATTTTGAAGTTTTGCCATTCATATGCTTGTGGTGGTCATTTTAGGCCTAATAGAACTACTGGAAAAATTCTTGAATGTGGTTTCTATCGGCCAAATATTTTTAGAGACTCATATATGTTCTGTAAAACACGTGAACAGTGTCAGAAACAAGGTAATCTATCCCATAAAGATCAAATACTTTATCTCTAATAATTGTATGTGAAATTTTTTATATATGAGGTATTGATTTTATGGGACCATTTCCCCCTTCTTTTGGTTTTGTTTATATTTTGTTGGCTGTGGATTATGTTTCTAATGGGTGGAAGCTAAAGCCACCAGGACTGAAGATTCTAAGGTTGTTGCAAAATTTGTCAAGTCTAACATTTTTGCTAGATTTGAAACACCGTGAGCATTAATTAGTGACAAGGGTACTCATTTTTGCAACTGATTGGTGGGAAGTCTTTTAAAGAAGTACCATGTCACGCATAAGGTGTCTACAGCCTATCATCAATAGAAAAACGGGCAAGTAGAGGTTTTAAACAGAGAAATTAAGTCCATCCTTGAGAAAATGGTAAGTTCGAATCGTAAAGATTGGAGTCAGCGACTTGAAGATGCTCTTTGGGCATACAAGACTGCATACAAGACACTGATTGGCATGTCTCCATATAGACTGATCTATGAAAAATTGTGTCATCTTCCAGTGGAAATTGAGCACAAAGCCTTTTGAGCTATTAAGCAATGCAATATGAAGATCGATGAGGTGGGTGATAAGAGGAAGCTACAACTGCAAGAATTAGAAAAGCTTAGGATTGAGTCTTATGAGAATGCAAAAATTTACAAGGAAAAGACAAAACAATTTCAAGATAAGATGATTGTTAGGAAGAATTTCATGGTTGGACAAAAAGTTCTTCTCTACCATTCACGACTTAAGTTTTTTCCAGGTAAATTGTGTTCTCGTTAGATTGACCCTTTTGTTTTTACTAATGTCTTTTCACATGATGCAGTTGAAATTGAAAGCTTACAAACAAACAAGAAATTCAAAGTCAATTGTCGTCGACTGAAACCATTCTATGAGGGATTCCAAGTGGAGGACATGGAAGTGACAGGGTTAGAAAACCCTCGTTAAGAAGAATGAGCAACAAAGAGTCTAGTCAATGACAATAAACAAAGGTGTTGCTTGGGAAGCAATCCAAGGGAAGTTAAATTCTGTCATTTACATTTCTGCTTTTATTACTTTTGTGAACTACTCCATTCTTGCAATTAATTTTACATTGAGGACAATGTAAGTTTTAAGTGTAGGGGTGGGGTATGCTAGTTTCTATGCATGTTTTCGAGCTTAACAGTGACTTATGTGGCTTTTTAGGCAGTTTTCAAAATCAAATGAACAAAATAAAAATTTTTCTTATTTTTATTGCTTTTAAGATTATTTAGTCATAATTAAAGCTTAAATTGACTAGAAAAATACATAGAAAATTTTGGCATGTACTTTTGCCCTTGTGATCAATTAATGTACATTGTTTTTAGAAGAGCGGTGACCAGTAGTAGACAAAAACTAGTGTAGTTTTTAGCCATATTAGACTGACACATTCATATCAGTCTCAGTATTTTGTTTGTTATGAGTGACCTTTATGACATATACATCCTTACTTTGCATTGAATTTCTATTTGAGACCACATTGTTTATCACATG
>JANQBM010000220.1:3471981-3484928 GCA_025594535.1 Erythroxylum domingense | reverse complement strand
TATTTACAACTGCATGAGCATGAGATGTGGTAATTTACCACATCTGGACCTGTTTCTTTGGTCCGACCCGTTCTCTGAAAACGGGATGTTACAAATATGGTCTCATCATGCATAATAAAAGCAAGTTCTAGAATTATCCTACTATACACGATATCACACATGAAAGAATAACATAAGCTTTAAAAATTTTGAAAATGTGTTCTTTAGGCTCAAAAGATCACGAAAAACATTGGGTCTATCTGTGTGTAAATAAAATGCAATTTCATTCAATTAGAATATTTCAATGATTACGAAAAATATGGCTTAGAAACTAGTTTCATTCTAGCCATCATTCTTTATAGAACAATTCAAATCAATATTCAACAATAATGTAGAGTATTAATGGACAAATTCAACCAATTCAAGATATTAGTTAATAAGATTTATAATCAAGATTATAATAAGCTTAAAGAAGTCGTTAGAATTCATTAAACTCATCCCCACACTTAAAGTTGTACATTGTCCCCAATGTATTCAATACAAGCATATATGAAAGTAAGAGGGTACTTTCTTGATTATGAGGATTTCTAGTTTGGATCCATCTAATATGAGACTAACATCCTTGCAAAATATAAAATAAAAGGACGAAAAGAAACAAAAGAAGTAAAATAACAGAAAATAAAATCATATACTAACATGAAAGCAAAAACAAAATAATATAGAAATTGAAATAAAATTAAAACTAACTCATGGGTTCCCTCTGATGCAACGCTTCTTTAACGTTTTTAGCTTGACGTAATTTGTACGTTGATGTCATCCTAGATCAATTATCAGGGGCTTGCTTCCACTCTTTGCTCCATAAAGTGGTTTCATAGCCTGTAAACATGCCACATATTATAAGAAGATTAAAAGGACATAATGTATTAAGTTAGTAAAACCAATTAACTAAAGTAATGCCCTTTCAATAATAAATTGTTAATAAAATGAGGGGTAATGAAACTCCTTGAATCATTAGCTAATTGAAACAGTTGATCTTTAAGGAAGTGGGAACATTCTGTACTTAAGGTCACTACCAACACTTTGTTAGTAGTTTTCTTACTTGGTTCCTCTGCCAATTTTTCCTCACCCATCTCTACCCACTCTTATTCTTCTTCCTGGACAGAGGTTTTTGACTCATCTTCTTTAATTACCTTCTGCCTCTCCTCTACCTTTCCTTTTTGGATGGAGACTTTTTCTTCTTCCGAAAGCTCTTCTTAGAATGTCACTCCATTTATGAAGCCAACCCTTGCCTTTTCTTCACTCTCAAATTTGTGTTGGTTAGCTTTCATTTCAGTAAGGATTTCTATTAATTTATCTCTAAGATTTGCTTCCTCTTCTTCTTCTTCTTCTTCTTCTTCTTCTACCGGGAGTTCTTTTAGAATGTCCCTTCATTCATGAAACTAACCTTTGTCTTTTCTTCACTCTCAAATTTGTGTCGGTCAGCTTTTATTTCAGTAAGGATTTCCATTAATTTATCTTTAAGACTTTCTTTTCCTGTAAGCTCCTCGACTCTTAAGAGTGATTACCCTTGCATGTTCTTCGGCATCTGATTCAATAGGACTAGGCACACTCCCTTGGATCTCGTCAGATAATATGTTTGCCAGTTGGTCCATCTGATTCACCAAATTTTGTATCCAAGCCTCTGCTTTGTGATGCTTCATGATTGATTCTTGAATAAAATTAGCCACCATATCTTCAAAAGTTGGCTCGTTAATTAGAGGTGTTTGATGCTGTATGTATTCATCTGGAGCGTAATTGTTGTAAGTATTCATCTGGAGCGTAATTGCTCTATACATAGGCGTACGAATTGCTCCATTTGAATTGTAGTTGTTCTCATATACTACACCATGAGGTTGATAGCATATGCTCGATTGCTCCCATACATGTGTTAGTGCTCGACATTCATAATTGTAGTGATAACTCCCACCAATGTTTTGACATGTTTTAAACATCAACTGCACTTCTGAAACTATGTGAGAACACCCCTCTCTCCAATATGGTGATGATATAGATCATGAAGACATATTCTGACTCCCACAAAAGTCTTGTCTGCTTCATCCTTCCATTATAAGCTATAGTTATGGCAATGAATCGTAATTCCTATAATAAACCACAAACTCAAGATCAATTAGAAAAATTCAAAAGATAATTAGATTAGTAAGTCACAAAATGCAGTAAGATAAAATAAAATAAAATAACAAAATTAAAATAAAATAAGATAAAAACAAAGATAAAATGAAATACAATGAAAATGAATAGAGTAATAGCCTTCAAGCTTTCCTAATATAAAAGTCCCCAGTAATGGAGCCAAAAACTTGATTATCTTATTTTATGACAGTCAATATTGTAATAACTACAAGTACACCACATAGTTGTAGCTAGTACTGGTAAGTATGGGTCAATCCCACAAAGACAAAGAATACTAGTGATTATCCTTCCCCTATTATCTATCCTAAATATTGATTTTAGATTTTTTTAATTAAAAGAACTAAAACTATGCAAGTAAAGAAAATAAGGAACAAAATTGAATAGAGAATTTAAGAAGCACTAGGAAATTATCGATATCGAATAATTAGTATCTTGGTTTCAAATCCCATTAAACCATTAACAGATTAACCTTTTATCATGTAATTATTTTGATGATTTATTAGACTATAGAGTCTCATGTGATATGCTAGTAGCTGACCTTGAATCTACTAGTAACTAATCATAAGGTTTCTGACCAGATTACTCAAGTTAATTTTTATAGGATTGTGTTACTATTTTATGAATCCCTCTATTAGGTTTGACCATAATCTGGAATATTTATGTCATCCTATCTCTAAGGTTGCCATCAACTCTTTCTAATTACGGTAGATCTATTCAACCTAGGATTTCTCAATCTCTATGTATGAAATCAGATTATAAATAAAACACGTAATCAGATCCAATATAATAATTAAACCAATTGCATTAATAAAAAAATCAAATCATATCAAAGTATTAACATAAGTTTCATCTAACCTAATTACTAATTGGACATTTAGTTACACATGATCGAATACGAAATCAAATACACATAAACATAAATACAAATCGAAAGTAATGGGTTCATAATTATAAATCTTCCTGATTGTCTTTTATCATTCAATGGATATTTCGATGATTTCTTCATATTTTTCACTTCTCTAGACCAAAATCGCACTTAGAGAACGAGTTCCACGTTTGGAATCACCTCCCCACGTCTCTTTATGACTGCTGGCTCTGAAAATATCTTTTTATATAGAATTCCAGGGTTTTGGCTGATGCATGGTCATGTGAACAGTCGTGCATCAGATTGTGCATCAGACCGTGCATCACCAAATTCTCTGAAAATCGCAATTCTACATGGCCTGGAATAAGTGCACGGGTAAATGCATAGTCATGCATCTCTTCTGAGCATCGAATCTTTATTTTATGTCATATTTTCGTTTGAGTTCTTGTCCTTTGAGTCCGTGAAGGTAATTATCACCTATGAAAGCAGTTGAAGTGAATTAAGTATCAAATATACAATAAAAGTATAAAATATCAAGCAAAATATATTAAATATGGGTATAAAAATATAGTCAAATATCTATCCATTATGCTGCTGCAACTTCAGCAACTTATCAAGCTATATGGCTTAGGTGTCTACTTGTTGTTTTGAGCAAGATCAGAAGTGCAACTAAGATTCTTTGTGACAACAAAGCTGTAATTGCAATGAGTGAAAATCTAGCATTTCATGGAAAAACAAAGTATATCAACATTCAAATTCGTTTCATCCATGACTTGCTTGCTGGAGGTCAAGCTCAGTTGAAGTATTGCAACACCAATGAGCAAGTGGCTGATGTCTTCATAAGGTCACTCCCTTATGATAAACTTGTCTATTTCAAATTAAAGCCTGGAGTGTGCAATTTTGAATCTAAGGGAGAGTGTTGGAAGTATGATTCAAAATTGACTCTTAAATTTAGTTGCTCCGTTTGTTAATCATGTTCTTAATTTTTAGCATGTTTGAGTTCTGTTATTCATTATGCCCACTATCTGTTTGAAAAAATGTCTGTTAGAAGTGGGTCCTTGACTCTCTGATTTTAGTTTAGTATTTTTAGCTTGGCTAGCTGTAAGAAAGTCTGATCTTTTTCTTTTCTCCTTGTAATTAAGACAGTCTCTGCATGGGTCACTAATAACAATCACACTTCTCTGACGACTATAACATACTTTAATAAGATTAAATATTTCCGCGTGAAATTGGTCAATGAAACCGTGCATAGGAATAAATCATTTTGTTCACACAGAGTTGTTTATTTTGATATATGAATTGAAAAGGCTAGAAGCGTTTGGTGGATATGCCGCACATCTAAGTTCCTCGTGCCAATTAAGTATTTTCTAACCCCGTGTATGGTTATTATCTCCGTAAGTGGGGATAATTAACAAAATAAAATAATTCTGTGCCATTTGATTGTTTGGTTAATGTCCCTGTATTTTTGTCCCCTCCCGTTTTCAGAATAATTTCACTTTTTTTAATTAAAAGTCCTCTTTTTTTATTAAAAAAAGTGAAAGACTGCATTAGTGCTTTTACATGTTTGAGTGGTATATATATAAATTATGTATCATCGAGAACATGAAAATACAATAAAATTTTTATACGTCAATGATATTAATATTAAGATTATAAAAAGTTAATTAATTAATTAATTAATTAATCATAAATTAACTTAACTTATTAAGTATAGAAATAGCATGACATAGAGGGGAAAGTCCTTGAGAGCTGGCTGCTTCTGTGCAAACCACTCGATCGTCAAAGCTCTTAGCACTTCCCCGAAACTTCTGGTTGGAGAAACTTGGCACTCTTGCTTCAAATCTTTTTGTTTATATAACAGCTTTGCCAGTTCCAATATGCATTGACAAAGGAGAATTTGGTGGTGATATTAATTGCTAGAAGAAGATATCTGCGCGCAGAAGATAAGCATCAGACATGGAAAAAACAGTTGCGAATCGATTTCTGGCTCTGTTACTGATTGTTATTTTCATCACGATCAATATTTTAGGCTGCAGAGCAGAGGCAGTTGCTTCGAAGAAGCTTGAGATTCGCATTCTCTTACGTGAACTTGGCTATACCAAATCCAAACTCGCTTATTTTCAGGAGTTGACGAAGAAGACACCTACTTATCGAAGTAGGGCACCATCAGGACGAAATCCATCCATCACAGCAACTCCACCATCGATTAGCTAGGGCATGTGCTTTTTTCCTTGTTCTTTTTTGGGTTTTTGAGCATTGATTCTGATTTAGCTACCATTAGACTTTGCAGTTGGGATACCCTCGAAAAACAGAAATATCTTTTCATGTTCATTTTTTATTTGCTTTTTAATATATTTTTTACTACTTGAGAAACTGTGAATTGTTTTCATGTTTGTAATATTTTGTTGTTGAATGGCATGGGTCATGTATTTATTAACTTTTTAATATGTTACTTAATTATAAAACAATTTAATAAAAATTTATTCATGTATATATTAACTTTTTATTAAATTTATTCTATTTAGATTTAGTGCACCCAATCTTATAAGACTTTCCTCATCATGAGACTTTTAAAGTTATTATCAATTCTTTTTATAACAAGGATTAAAATTATATCGTATAAAAATTTTTAGAGTTGACTCTAGTCTTTTATAGTAAATTTCCATCCTTAAAAACAAAGTCAAAAGATCCTCTTAAATAAAATTTAAATTATTTATTATTAGTAGAAAATTAATTTTTATTTGTATTTTTGCCCTTTGATAGATTTAATTAATTACTTTAAATCATGAAATCCAATTCTACTCAAGAAACTTCAATTTAAAAAAAAAAACTAAATAGGCAATTCTAACCTGAATTCGAACTTTACCCAAAGTCCAATTAATTCGAGCCTAAACCGTTGATTTTAGAGTAGATTGGGATGAATCTAGACCCAAATGTTATTTCCATTTTCACAAGGCCCGAGCCCAAATAACATCTCGCATATTAAGAACTCAGAAACTAAGAGCAAGCATAAACTAAGCTGAAATTTCAGGCTTTAATATGACTCTCCACCAGGAGTGTCGGTTTTTGCATTTTTAATTTTAGAAAAAAGTTACCTCAAGCCCGGGCTCCAACTGCAGGGATTGGGCAGAGGTCGGGCCTATTGAGTTGGATATCAAATTGGGACACTGGTCTAGTCTCAGAAGTCCGATACACTTCCAGTGGAGTCCAGCTGCATAATTACTCCAGCGCTCAATATCAGAGCTTAGTTCAGGGAGCTGAGAGTAAAAGAATAGGATAATCCCACTTTTTCAGAGCTTTCAAGCCCGTAATGAGGAGATTCTATATTATAATGGTGCGATGTAGTGACTGTACCACCATATTCTCACGCGTAGTGACTGATGACTGAACAACACAAACAACCCACCCCAAGCCCCATCTTCCTTGATTTATGATTCACAAACCGACAAATGGAGCCTCCTTTCTTGACAGAGTACGAATATGACAAAACCACGTTTGCCAAATTAGTCCACCAGGACTTCATGGTCAGGGTTCAAAAAGGAGAGGAGAGCCCTTGGAGACAGACAGCTTCAATTAATCGTGGTAATATTTCGGAAGCTTTCTCCATTTCTCTTAGTAGCTTAATCACTTGTATAATGTCAAATCCAACTCCAAAAAGATTTTTGGTTGTCTTTGCGATAGCAATATTCATCACTTTAGCCAGCAGATCAGAGGCAGCAGTGACGTCCGTGGTTACTCCGACTCCAAAGAAGCTTGATAGCCGCCTGCTTTTACGTGAACTAGGCTATTCCCAATCAAAACTAGCTTACTTCCGGCGATTGAAGCAAACACCAACCTTTGGCAAAAGAGCACCTTCAGGACCGAGTCGTGTAGTCACCATAAAGTATTCACCGCCCCCTCCAACCCTTCACTCTTAGAAATAAATTCCACTTTTAGAATTATGTAGCAATTTTAAAGCAGTGGAATGGTCAAATCTTAATCAAGAGTTGTCTCAAAATTATATATGTTTAGATTCAAATAAATTTAACTTTGGGATATTTATAGTTATTTAAAGCGGTGGAACGGTCATGTTTCTATTTTACAAATTTAATCATATCATTGGAAGTATTTCTCTCTTTATATTCTAATATTACGTGACTAAGTTGGTTAGTTTAAAATTCTTCATTATCTTTATATATAATCACGCGATGTTTTATTTTATGTTATAGACTTAAGAATATAGGTTCTATTGTGATAATACTTTTCTTTAATTGTTGGTATACGGGTGTAGGTATTTTTAGCTTATTATTTTCTGACAAGATGGTATCAGAGACTAATATGACATCAAAAGAAATTTCTATTTAGCTTATCATTTTCTGACAAGATGGTATCAGACACTAATATGACATCAAAAGAAATTTCTATATCTTTCTACTATCAACTTACCAAATTCATCTATAAGAATAGGATACTTAAGATAAAGGGAGAGTTATAGAGCAATTAGTAAAAATTGCTACTTTGTAATCAAAAAGCTTAAAGTATACTTAAGATGAAGACTGTTATTAATTTATAAGGTACATGAGACGTAGTTAATAAAAGCTATCTGGAGCCTCAAGCTAAGGCAAACTTGACTTAAGTCGAAAAAGAAGTCTCGGAGAAGCGAAGATAGATCATAGTGCAGTTAACATCATTAATCAAGGTTTGTGTGAAGGAATATTCAAGAAAATACATAATGAAATCATATCAAAGAAGGCATAGAAAACTTACCAAAATTTAGTGATGATTGACATGGTGAAGAAGGTGGGACTTCAAACTCCAAGGGCTAAATTTGAGACATTTTTAATGAAGGATGGAGAATTTATTTTAGAGTACTTCACATGAGTTATAGGAGTAGTGTATCCAATAAATAGAAACCATTCAAGATGTTCAAGTTGTGGAGGTCCTATAATCTCTTAACTCAAATTTCATTTATATAGTAATGGCTATTGAAGAATTTAAAGATGTAAGTAGTATAACTACAAATAAGTTAATTAGATCTTTACTAGCTCGTGAAGAAAAAATGAATCGTGAAATAAAGGCTAGAGCATCAGAACAAGCCTTACAAATAAAGTTGTCCTAAAATATAAAAACAATTACATTAAGCAAAGTAGAAAAAGACAAATTCGCATATATAGAAGTAGATATGTTCACGAATTATGGACATACACAGAACCAAGGGAGCGGAAGATATGAACAAGAATCTTCTAGTGAAAATTAACTTTAAATTTGTAAAATGGTCAAGGAAAAAAAGAGAGAACTGTTTATTCTAGGTCCATAATAGTTGTAATTCTCAAAATAAAAATGTATACACCAGAATGAGAAAACAACAAAATTAATAAGAGTTTTGTGAAAGTACATATAATAAATCACAAAATGGAACCAAGTCCCATTCTAGCAACATGATCCTTAAAACTCTTTAGTGGCATGCCTTTTGTTAAAGGATTAACAATCATTAATTCAGTGTTAATGTGTTGAATGACTACCTTATTCTTTTTAACATGTTCTCTAATAGCCAAATACTTAATGTCGATGTGCTTACTTTAACTATCACTATTGTTATTTTTGGCCTAGAAAACAGCAGCTGAATTGTCACAATACATTTTTAAAACTTTTCAACCGTACACCGTGTGAGGTAACCTCAAAACAAGAAACGAACTTAGCCTCCATGGTAGACGTAGCAATCAAAGTCTGGTTTGAACTCCTACAGGATATTGCTCCACTGGCAAACATAAACATATGTCCAGATGTTGACTTTCGTGCATCAACCCAACCAGCAAAGTCTGAATCCAAGTAGCCAACTACTTCGAGATTATCAGTTCTTCTATACATAAGCATGTAATATTTGATCCTTTGAAGGTACCTCATCACTTTTTTGGTAGCTCTTCAATTATCTATACTTAAGTTACTATGATATCTTCCTAACATTCCAACAATAAATGTAATGTCAGGTCTTATACAAACCTGAGCATACATTAGGCCCCTTACTGTAGAAACATAAAGAATATTTTTCATTTGTTCCCTTTCAAGCTCATTTTTCGGGCATTGGTTCAAATTCAACCTATCACCCTTCACAATAGGTGCCATACTCGGTGAATAATCTTTCATCTGAAATCTTTCTAAGACCTTATTGATATAGGGATCTTGGGATAGACCTAAAATGTATTGAGATCTGTTCCTATGGATCTTAATGCCAATGACAGAAGATACCTCACCCATATTCTTTATATCAAAATTTTTAAAAAGAAAATGTTTCATCTCATATAGCAAACCCTTATCATTAGTGGCAAGTAAAATATCATCCACATATAGAACAAGAAAATAAAGTTTACTCCTGCTAACGTTCTAATATATGTATTAATCCATAATATTCTCTACAAAACTATATGAAGAGATGATATCATGAAATTTTAAATACCATTGACGAGTGGCTTGTTGCAATTGATATATTGATTTCTTAAACTTATACATGAAACGTTTACCATCACTAGAGGAGAATCCTTCCGGTTGTTTCATATAAACTTCTTCGTCTAGGTCTCCATTTAGGAACCTTGTTTTTACATCCATTTGATGTAGTTTCATATCAAAATGGGCAACCAATGCCATAACCACTAGTAAAGAATCTTTTTTAGATACAGGAGAAAAGGTCTCCATGTAACCGATTCCTTCTTGTTGAGTAAATCCTTTAGCAACAAGTCTAGCTTTATATCTTTCAATGTTGCCTAATGAATTTCTTTTTGTCTTGAAGACCCGTTTACATCTAATGGCCTTTGCACCATTAGGCAAATCGACAAGATCCCAGACTTTGTTAGATGTCATATAATTCATCTCATCTATCATGTCATTGTACCATAATTGAGATTCATTACAACTCATGACTTGTGTAAATGTTTCAAGGTCATTTTTGACTCTAATATTATAGTCAGCTTATCGTATATACACAATGTAATCACTAGGTATTGCTGATTTCTTCTCTCTAGTTGATCTTCTTAATGTTGTATTAGGGCCCTCCTGAGGAGGAGCTTGTAGGAGCATTTTGTACAACTGGTTGCTCAATAACCTCTGGTGATTGCTGAACAATCAAATATACTAGATTGTCTTCAGCAGCTTATGGAACTTTAATGATTGGTTGTTCAACACCCGTTTGAATTTGAGGGATGCTATGAATGACAATCAATCTATTACTTGAAGTAGCAGTTTGTATTTCACAATAATCCTTCTCAAGAACTAAGTCCCGAGATTGATCACTCTCATTGATCAAGTCATTCTCAAGAAACTTTGCATTTTATGATTCCATAAACCTAGTACTATGAGATGTATAATAAAATCTATACCCTTTGGACCTTTCAATATATCCAATGAAATACCTACTTATAGTCCTCAGATCTAGTTTCTTTTCTTGTAGATTATAAACTCTTACTTCAGATGGGCATCCATAAATGCATATATGTAGCAAACTCAGTTTCTAATCTTTCCATAACTCAAATGGTGTTTTAGAAACAACCTTGGTTGGAACTCGATTTAATATATACACTGTTGTTTTAGGAGCTTCAGTCCACAAAGATTTAGGAACTTTAGAGCTGCTAAGCATACTCTGCATTATATCTAATAATGTTCGATTTCTTCTTGCTGCTACACCATTTTGGTTTGGAGACCCAGGTATGGTGTATTGAGCTATTATCCCATGCTCCTGAATAAACTTCGCAAATGGACCAGGTACTTGTCCACCCTTAGTGTATCTACCATAAAATTCTCTACCTCTATATGATCTTAGGATCTTTATTTTCTTACCTCATTGTCTCTCTACTTCCGTTTTAAATACCTTAAAGGCATTTAATGCTTTGTTCTTGTCATAAAGCAAGTAGAGGTACCTATATCGTGCGTAATCATCTATAAATGAGATAAGGTATTTCTGACCATACGATTCCATTTCTGTATTACAAATGTCTGTATGTATGAACTCTAATATGTCTTAACTCCTCTTGGCACCTTTCTTTTTCATATTGGTCTGCTTTCCCTTTATGTAGTCCACACAAACATCAAAGTCAGTAAAATCTAAAGCATTAAGTATTCCATCATTCACTAATTTTTAATTCTTTCAAGGGAAATATGTCTCAATCTTCGATGTCATAACATAGAGGATTGTTCATTCATAACACATCTTTTAATACTAACATTACTATGGACATGCATTATATTGTGAAAAACTTTTTTTGTAAATTAATTTGGAAAAGATCATCAATCATTGTACCATTCCCAATAAGATTAGATCCATGATACAAACCAAATGATGCATTTGAAAAGTTAAAGGAATATCTTAAAGGTACAAGTCTTGAAACTGAAATCAAATTTCTAGAGAAACTTGGAATATAAAATGTTCTTTCCAAATTCAAAACAAAACTAGAATTTAAAACTAATTTGCATGTCTCAACAACTTCCACATGTGAACGTATCTTGTTGCCTGAATAGATGTATTGTTCACTGCCCACTAGCTTCCTATGGTTTAGAAAACCCTGTAAGGTATTGAAAATATGGATTGTAAAACCAAAATCAATCCACCAATTATTATGACATCCATCATATTAGATTTATAACAAACAGGTGAGATTGAAATACTTTTATTTATAAGTCAAGCCTTAAATTTGGCATAATCCTTCTTTATGTGCCCTTTCTTTTTGTATAAGCGACACTTGGAATTGAAATCTTTTTTTATCTCAGTACAGACTGGTATTTTACCCTTTCCTTTTTTTCTGGCTTGCCCTCTATTCCTTCCTTTTCTGGCCATATGTGCACTTTCACCCAATTACATTACTAACCTCTCTTCTTCTTGAACACACATAGTCAGCAGTTCATTAATAGACCATTTATCCTTATATGCTGTAAGAGATTTTGAAGGGTCCATATTAAGGTTGAAGGGAATTAAGTATGTAATGCACAAGAAAAAACTTGGACATCTCAACCTCAAGAGACCTTAGCTGAGTCGCAATGTCCATCATTCGCATAATGTGCTTACACACACCTTTAACACTTGTGAGCTTCGTTGATGATAACTTGGTCATTAAGGTGCTGATTAGGGCCTTATCTGAAGACTCAAACTGTTCATCAATAGCCTTCATTAGATCCTTAATATGATCACACTCTCCAATAGAACCACGAATACTAGGATGAATTTTGATCTTTATGTTCATCATGCTAAGGAGATTAGATCGCTCCCAACGTTTATAAAGAGCAATTTTAGCCTGAGTGCTAGTTTCAGTAGATACAAGTGATTCATCTTTTCGTATAGCATAATCAATGTTGATACACCCTAATTGGAGGAGAATCCTTTCTTTCCATATTTTATAGTTATCACCATTTAATTCGAAAATATCACATTAAATATAAAAAAAATTCTCAAGTTAGATAACTGCACAAAATTCAAATACACATGCTTATGTCACTAAAATTTGTTGAAGCAAAGAAACATGTATCATGTTTTTATCAATGTTAAAACATGCAATCATATTGCAAATGTGAATAATATAACAATTAAAACTGTTTGTAGGCTAAGCTTTAATAAAAAAATTTATATATAACTTTTATGATAAAACTATCAAATTATATTCCTTTTCTTAATAACTGTGGGTAAATTAAAAAATAATAATTTACTATTTTATCCTAATTAACCATGAAAATATAAGAAATCTTCCTATAGGATAAAATTTATTATATTTGAATATGATTAATTACAATTTGTGTCATTTTACTATATGTGATCCATAATACTTAATATATTTTTTTAATCAAAGATGTTGTGGCTAATTTTCATCTAATCAAAATTATATTGATGACATGACACTTCATTTTATGCAAAATATGAATAATAAAAGTTTCACATAATCCTTTTAAAATTTATTAATCA
>JANQBM010000220.1:3423180-3447060 GCA_025594535.1 Erythroxylum domingense | reverse complement strand
GAATATTTATATTTCGTTTGTATATTTTATCCATTTATGATTAATATAATAATATTAATAATATTATTACTATTATTGTAATTATTATTATTAGTATTAAATTATTTCTATTATTATTATTATCAGTATTATTATTTATTAGTATTAAATTATTATTATTATTATTATTATTATTAACTTTTGAATTTTGAAAAATGAAAGCTTGAAAATCAAAATGGGAGATATTTGTGAAAGTAGACTTAGGCGAGAGAGAGAGCAGAAGAAGAGGCGTAGAAAGAGTCTGTGTTTTTCGAAGTCACGATCATTCGACGTCCGTTTTTTCAACAGTGTCACGATCGTTCTGAGGAACGATCGCGACATTATCTTTTTTTAGCACAGTCACGATCGTTCATCAGAACGATCGTGACATTATCTTTTTTCAGCACAATCGCGATCGTTTCTCAGAACGATCACGACGCTGCTAAGAAAAACGGATGTCGCGATCGTTCTGATAAACGATCGAAGTCCCAAAAAATACAGACTCTTTCTACGCCTCTTCTTCTGTTGTCTCTCGCCTAAGTCTTCTTTCACAAATATTTCCCATTTTGATTTCCAGGCTTTCATTTTTCAAAATTCAAAAGTTAATAATAATAATAATAATAATAATAATAATAATAATAGAAATAATTTAATTCTAATAAAAATAATAATAATTACAATAATAGTAATATTATTATTAATATTATTAATTAATCATAAATGGATAAAATATACAAACGAAATATAAATATTCTTAATAGTAATATTATAGTAATTATTAATTTCTACTAACGGCTAATTATTATTATTATTATTATTATTATTATTATTATTAAATAATTAATAAATTATTTTTGCAATTATTATTATTGCTAAATTTATATTCCTTATTAATATTATAAATTATATTATTAATAATAATTATTATTTTTCTTAAATTATTCTTATAATTTAAATATTATTATTATTATTTAATGTTTTATTTATTAATTATATTAAATAATATTATTAAATTCCTTATTATTATTAATTTTGTTCTTAAAAATAATGAGGACAAACAGTAGAAGTTGAAACAAAAATTCAGAAGTGTAAAAGTCACAAGCGTGACAAATTTTAGTCACGCCTGTGACAAATTATTATTATTATTATTATTATTATTATTATTATTATTATTGTATTTATTATTAAAATTTTTTATTCTTAAAAGAAGTGGAAAAAGTCACGGGTTTGAAAGTCACACTCGTGACTTTTTCCATTTCTTCTTTTTCTTTATATTTCATTACTTCATTAACAATAATAAGTTAATAAGATTAATAATTTAAATAATTATAATGAGAGCAAATATTTTATAAAAATAGAAATAAAATTAATATATTTTTTAATAATAATAACGAATATAATAATAATTATTATTATTAAATAATATTAGTTATATAAAGGAAATTAATTATTATTATTATTATTATATATACAAAAATTATTAATAATAATAAAATTAATAAAAATTATTAATGTTATTAGTAAATAATAAGAATAAGAATAATTAAATTAATAATAATAATAATTTATATAAAAATTGGAAGAAAATTTTAATATTTATAAGAATTTTGATAATAATAATACAAAAAATTTTATTTAATAAATTTAATCATAATAAGAAATAGAAAATCAACACTATATAAGTAAATTAAAACATAAATAGAACGGAATTTAATAATAATAATAAGATTAATAAAAAATTAATAATAGTAATTTATAATAATAAGTGTATATACTAAAGTAGAAAATAATAATAATAATAATAATAAAAATAATAAATTTAATAACGATAACAAGAAAATTTATTAATAAAAAAGAATTATACTCAATTAGAAAATTAAAAAAAATAATAATAATAAAGGTGGATAAGAATGATAATAATTAATAAGAAGAAACTTAATAATAATAAAGAATTTAATAAGAATCACAATCAGTAAAATAAATTAAATTTAATAATAATAACTAATTATAATATTTTCTTATTTATGTATTAATTAAAATTCAACTTTAATTTAATTTTAAATTAAAGTCATATTAGTATATTTAATTTTAAAAAATCGTATAATTTAATTTTTATACGGAGTCAAGCCTATTTAGAGGGAGGAAGAGGCATTGGCTTAGCGCAACGCTTCATAGTTGTTTTTTATTAAAACGTCGACGTTTTTTTTACGATATAAAATAAGCATAGAATAGGCGAAATAGAAGATCTGAGTCCCTCTTAGTATGCTTTAATTCACCTGTTCCGTTAAACCTCCTGTGCTATCTTATTTCCCGTAATATCCAGCCATTGAATAATTGGGAGAGGGAAAAAATAGATGGACTAGATGTTAGTTGGGAACAGGAAGCACAGGCTTTCCGGTACAGGTGATTAGAAGCCCTCTTCAGATCCCATTAGGCCACTTTCAGGTCATCAAATCCAAATCGTTGTTAAAAATCATAACAGATAGTTACCTTAGTAATTAAATAATCTAAAGATGAACTTTGATTCTACAAAATAAAATTAGTTTTAATAATTAAAAAAATAATTAATTAAATAGTTCAATAAATATAATGAATTTTTATTAATATTTACTAAAATATTTTGCTTAAAGTTAAGTTGTGTTTAAAGTTTGTCAATTTGAGCTTAAGTTTGAAAGATCTTTTCGTATTTATCCGAATCCATTTTGCCGACTCAGGTTTGGATGAGGAGAATAGTGGCAGTTAATAACTTGTTGAAATTAACCTGCTGAAATGAGTGTTTGTAATTATTGTTTTAATAACTACTGAAACGTGAAAATAGTTATTTGGTAAGTACACTTGTAGTTACTAAAAAGAGATAAAATGACTAAAAAATTTATTAATTTAATAAACTATTAATTATTTTATAAATAATTTAAAAATACATTATTAGTCATATAAATTTAAAATTATAAATAATAAAATATTAAATTAAAATAAAAAATATAAATAAAATAAATTTAATAAATAAAATATTTTATTAGTCATATTAATTAAAAATATAATAAAAAATAATACTTGCAATGAAAGTTATTAACAAAAACTAAAATTTTTACAATATATAACTCTTTTTTTATTTATTAACTTTTACAATAATACTGCACTTTTTTCTAATTTTTCATTATTTATCGCAAATTTAAACATATATACAATTGCGTTCAAAAACTGGAGCTTAAGCAGTTACCTTACTAGTTAGTGAAGCAGTTTTCTAGCCAGCAAAGCCATGACGTCACACATCTATTCCAACACTTGCCTTCAGGACAAGGCTTTGTTCAGAACACAGCCTTAAATGCGAACCACATGTCCATGTCTCATGTAGAAGCCACAGGTTCCTTATCTTCTCTGCTCGGTTAAATACAAAGTTAATCTTTGGTATAAGTGCTCATCAACAGAGGACTTACAGGCCAGAAGAAATTGCTTTTTTTCATTCCTAAATGACGAAAGTGGAATTGGTGTTCGTCCCTGCACCCGGTGCAGGCCACCTTATGTCGTCGACGGAGTTAGCAAAAGTACTCGTCGACCGCGATGAAAGAGTCTCCGTCACTTTCCTCGTGATGAAGATGCCTTTCGACTTCAAAACTAGTGAGTTTACCAAGTCACTTGCCACCACCAACATATCTAATCGTCTGCGATTCATCGAGCTACCTCCTGTAGAGCTCGACCATAGTGACACTTCCGTCAGGCCAATTACTACCCTTATCGAAAGCCAAAAACCCCATGTCAGAGAAGTTGTTTCCAACCTCATTAAACCAGAATCAAGCCCCGAAGAGCCTCGACTTGGAGGGTTCGTTCTTGACATGTTCTGTACCCAATTCATAGATGTTGCCAATGAATTCGGAGTTCCGTCCTACATTTTCTTCACTTCAGGTGCAGCTTTTCTCGGTCTCGTTTTCCATATACAGTACATTCATGATCACCAACAAGTAGACCCAACCAAGTTGGAGAACTCCGACGTTGAGTTGTCCGTTCCAACCGTAAGTCTCCCGCTTCCTGCTAAGGTTTTGCCTTCTGTGTTGATGAATGAACAGTGGCTTTCTGTTTTGCTTCAACAAGTTAGGAGGTTCCGAGAAACCAAGGGTATCATGTTAAACACATTTGGGGAGTTGGAATCCTATGCGGTCAACGGTTTGAGCAATGAATCTATGAATAGAAATGCGCCTCCTGTCTATCCAGTGGGGCCCATTTTGAATCTAAATACTGATCAAGGGAACCCAAATCAGGACTGCATCATGAGCTGGCTGGATGATCAGGCTCCATCATCGGTAGTGTTCCTCTGCTTCGGGAGCATGGGGAGCTTCGATACAGAGCAGGTAAAAGAAATCGCGTTGGCCCTGGAGCGTAGTGGTCACCGTTTCTTGTGGTCCCTACGCAAGCCTGCACCAAAAGGGAAAATGGAAACTCCAACCGAGTACACAAATCCCCAAGAAGCATTGCCCGAAGGCTTCCTTGATCGCACGGCTGGGATCGGGAAAGTGATAGGATGGGCCCCACAAGTCGCCGTTCTGGCCCACAAAGCAATCGGAGGGTTCGTGTCGCACTGTGGTTGGAACTCAACGTTAGAGAGCTTGTGGTTCGGTGTGCCGATAGCAACACTACCTCTCTACGCAGAGCAACAGTTCAATGCATTCCTATTAGTCCAAGAGCTGGGCTTAGGAGTGGAGATCAAAGTTGACTACCGAAGCGACCAGTTCGTGATGACTTCATTTTCAAAGGACATGATCGTGAATGCCGACGTTATAGAGAGAGGAATAAGGTGTGTGATGGATCATCATGGTGAAGTGAGGAGGAAGGTGAAAGATATAAGTGAAAAGAGCAGGCAAGCTTTGATGGAGGGTGGATCTTCCTACCATTCCTTGGGCCGTTGGATTGAAGATGTGATCAATAACGTTGAGTGAAGATAAACCCATCAAGATGCGGTTTGACAGACAACAAAAATATATCTGCATATACTCGATTAATTAGTAATACAAAATCTTCTCTTTTTTAGGCAACGCAGATTTAAAATATTAAGAAAATAGTTAGTTCATTAGTCTTAAGATTTGAAATGAACCGTTATGTTAGTGAAGCAGTTATGAAAGATGTGTGTTATTTTTCATTGCAGTCGCGAAATGGTCGTAAGCCTTAATATACAAGTGAAACACAATCTAAAGAAGATTACCGAGATTATGATACAGCTAATAAGCTTACTTATCGGCAAAGATAAAAATTTTTGAGACACATATAATAAATGCTATCAAAGTGTTGAATATCAGGACAAGTAAGGCAGAGATACTGAAGAGTATCAATAGTGCTTCAATACTCAAGAGGGATCAGAAAGTAGTGTGCTATGATGTTTGGGTAGAGGAAGAGATGGAGTAATTAGAGTGTGAAAAAGTTTTGAATTATCAAAACTTGTTTGAAGAAAAAGATTTTTGGTGTATTTGGTTTGTGTAAGAAGAAGACCGGTGGATGTTAAAGTGGTTGCAAGACCAAAAAAAAAGTAGTGGACCTAAAATCTTTGAAGGAGAAAGTACAATGAAGATTTTGGATAAGGGTGGAAATGAAAGGAGGAAACGAATTTGTAATCAAAATATTATCCACGTAAATTAAATATGGTTGATGTAAGTAGTTCAGCACTCTCATCCTTTAATCAAATGTCTCAAGTTCGAGTTTTAAGAATGAAGAGATCTGTTTGGCTAGTACTTTACTCCTTACGGGCTGATTCGGTACGAGCGGGGATTAATCTAGGTATGAATGACTTAAAGGCGCCTTCCCATAATTAATACTTTCTTACTTTTCAAGTTAATGCTTCCGAATTCATGGGGAGACCTGTCGACGCCAAAGAAGTAAAGACAACAATCTTTGGTATAGCTCCAAACAAGGTGCCGGGCTCCGACGACTTCAACTCATTATTCTTTCAATCTCAATAGGACATTTTAGGTCCATCCTTGATAGAGTTTATACAACGGGTTTTTTAACATGAAATCTAGGAATCAAAGCTCAATCATACTATATTAGTATTGATACCCAAGATTCCATCTCCTTCTTCCATGGCCCAGTTCAGACCTATTGGTTTATGTTCAATAATTTATAAAGCTATTTCATAAGTGGTAGTGAATCGCCTTAAACCATACTTGGATGATTTAGTGGCTCTGATGCAATGTAGCTTTGTACTAGGGAGACTAATTACAGATAATATTATTATTGCGCAGGAAGTTATGTATTCAATGAAAGTAAAATCATGAGCTAAGGGATTTGTTGCTATTAAGGTGGATTTAGAGAAGGCCTATGATAGACTTAACTGGGAGTTCATTCATGATACGCTGCTAGACATCGGCCTACCACATACATTGATCAGTTTAATCATAAAGTGTGTTACGTCGGTATCTATGCAAGTCAACTGGAATGGGGAATTATCTGATATTTTTTTTTCCATCACGAGGTATCCGCCAAGGTGATCCCCTGTCTCCATATTTATTTGTGTTGTGCATGGAACGTTTGGGACATTTAATTAATTGTTCAGTGGAGCAAAGACGACCTCTTTCGCACCTATTTTTTGTCGTTGATCTTATACTGTTTTCAGAGGCTTCTCTTGACCAGGTTTCAATAATCCGAGATACATTGAATACATTTTGCATAGCCTCGGGTCAAAAAGTGAGTGAAAAAGACACGGTGCTTTTGCTCCAAAAACGTCAATAAATCCCAAGCAAGAACTATAAGTGATAAATTGGGATTTCGGTTGGCTTCCAACTTGGGAAAATATTTAGGAGTGTCGTTATTGCATGAATGAGTTAATAAACGTACCTACCACCACATTCTTGATAAAGTCCAACAACGTCTCTCAGGTTGGAGTGGAAAAAATTTGTCCCTAGCTGTTCGAGTCACTTTAATCCAATTGGTGATTTCGTCTTTGCCTATTTACACCATGCAAATGGTGAGACTACCACGAAATCTCTGTGATAATTTGGAGAAGGCTATGCGTGAGTTCCTATGGGGTGGAGTTACTAGCAACCGAAAAATGAATTTGGTGAAATGGGACACATATTGTACTCGGAAAGCCTTGGGAGGACTTGGCGTTAAAAAAATCAGATGTAGCAATAATGCACTCCTAGTCAAATTAGGCTGGAGTTTGATCTCGAAGCCACAAGATCTTTGGGTCCAACTGGTATCTTCTAAATACAAACTTAACTTGGATAATCTACTGAATGAGTTTAACGCTAAGAGAGGCTCCATGGTCTGGAGAGGCATTAAAGCAACCTAGAAATACGTTTTGCAGGGTCTGAAGTGAACACTTAGTGATGGCTTATTGATGCGGTTTTGGGTGGATTCTTGGGTAGCTGATTTGGGTCAACTCCGCAACTATCTCCTTACTGATTTACATGAAGACATCTATTCCCTCCATGTTAATCAATATGTTGACGCCACATGTAATTGGGATTGGGGATCATTTCAACATTGACTTCCCTACTGATGTATGTCATTATATCGTGGCCATCCCTCCCCCTCGCACATCGTCGGGTCCAGATAAATTAAACTGAAGGGGTTGAGATAATGGGTGCTTCACAACAACCTCTGCTTATAATTTGATCGAGTGACACGAGAACTCTATTGAGGGTGGTATTTGGAAATTATTGTGGCGCTAGAATGGCCCTCAGCGCATTCGATCTTTTCTTTGGCTCCTCTCTAGAAATGCCCTCTTAACGAACCAGCAAAGAGTCATCCACCATCTTTCTACAGATAGTAATTGCTACTATTGTGGATCAATGGAATCTGCTCTGCATGTGATGCGCGACTGTCCTCAGGGCCGCGTAATTTGGTTTGTCTTTCCTCTTCTACGACTTATGACCAATTTTTTGAGATGAGTCTTATGGATTGGCTTTCTAGTAATCTCCGTAATACTACCATGATAGACGGGTTTGAATGGTCCCCTATTTTTAGAGTTGCATGCTGGATCCTTCGGTCTTGGAGAAATAAAACTCTTTTTGAAGAGAATTTTACTTGGCCAAGTTCGCTTAAATCCTCATTTTGGATTATGTTGCATGGATTCATAGAACTAATACTTGGTTCCGTAATGTTCATTTAGTTTCTGGCATGCAGAGGGATCAACTTATTGGATGGACAAAACCTCTTCTAGATTGGGTTAAGCTAAATATCGATGGAGCTTACAGTAACTGACCAATTGTTGGAAATAGAAGGGTAAGGATAAGATGAATAGAGGAAGGGTAAGGATAAGATGAATAGTAGTGAGTTTAACAATAATACTGAAAGTAACAATATGGCCAAAACCGAAAGCTTGGTGAAAACCTTTGGCATTTAGACAGGCTTTATAACATTGAGCAGTGCCATTAGGATTTCCTTTGGTGCGAAACACTCATGTACAACTAACAATGTTGGCATTTGGAGGGCGGGGAATAAGAATCAAGTGTCATTGCGATGAAAAGTAGTAAACTCATCACGTATAGCCTTATACTAGTGAAGAAATATATTGGCTTGGGAAAAGGATGTAGGGTCAGGGGAAGATGTAGTAATTATAGATTGCGCGATGTAATTAAATAACCTAAAGATGAACCTTAATTCCATATAATAAAATTAGTTATAACAATTAAAATATATACAAATAAATTTTAATTAAATTAAATAATTAATTAATTTAATAAATATAATGAAAATGTATTAAAATATTGTGTAAAACGTTAGATAAAATTATTTACTTTAATTAGCTCATAAATTTAATTTATCTTTAAATTTAATTTATTATTTATTATTAATAATAATAAAAGTGTAATTATATAAAGATTGATTAAGTTTTATTTTTAATTAAAAATAAAAAATAAAAAATAAAAACATTGCAACAAAAATGTAAAATTTTAGCCAAATCATTTCTTAATTCTCTATTTCTTTTAATTGTGTATGAGTTTTAGCCTATATAGTTTAGATTTACATTTTGCTTTGTAAATTATTGAATTACAAACTCTAGGTTGCTAACATTACACATTAAGTTAAGTTCTGTTCAAAGTTTGAGCTCAAGTTTGAAAGATCTTTTCATATTTATCCGAATCAAACTTGTTTGAATGCACCAAAATTCCCAGTAACCCATCAGTTACCTTACTATGGATTCAAATCACCTTACTATTAGTGAAGCAGTTTTCTAGCCAGCAAAGCAATGACATCACACATCTATTCCAATACTTGGCCATCAGGACAGGGTTCAGACCAATTGTTTATGTTAATTTGTAGGCATGTTATTAAAATACGTTAGGCACAAAGAACAAGCCCATCAAGACAAAGTATTGTTCAGAACATAGCCTGGCGTAGCGTTGCGACCGACATGTACATGTTTCACATGAGGGCCACAGGTTCCTTATCTTCTCTCTAATGTTAAATATAGGCCAGAAGAAACTGCTTTTCTCATTCCTAAATGACGAAAGTGGAGTTGGTGTTCATCCCTTCACCGGGTGCAGGCCACCTTGTGTCGTCGACGGAGTTCGCAAAAGTACTCGTTGACCGCGATGAAAGAGTCTCCGTCACTTTCCTCGTCATGAAGATGCCTTTCGACTCTAAAACTAGTGAGTTTACCAAGTCACTTGCCACCACCAACATATCTAATCGTCTGCGATTCATCGAGCTACCTCCTATAGAGCTCGACCCTAGTGACACTACCATCAGGCCAATGAGTACCCTTATCGAAAGCCAAAAACCCCATGTCAGAGAAGTTGTTTCCAACCTCATTAAATCAGAATCAAGCCCCGAAGTGCCTCGACTTGGAGGGTTCGTTCTTGACATGTTCTGTAGCCAATTTATAGACGTTGCCAATGAATTCGGCGTTCCGTCCTACGTTTTCTTTACTTCAGGTGCAGCTTTTCTCGGTCTGATTCTCCATATACAGTACATTCACGATCACCAACAAGTAGACCCAACCAAGTTGGAGAACTCCGACGTTGAGTTGTCCGTTCCAACCGTAAGTCTCCCGCTTCCTGCTAAGGTTTTGCCTTCTTTGTTGATGAATGAACAGTGGCTTTCTGTTTTGCTTCAACTAGTTAGGAGGTTCCGAGAAACCAAGGGTATCATGGTAAACACATTCGGGGAGTTGGAATCCTATGCAGTCAACAGTTTGACCACTGAATCTATGAAAAACAATGCGCCTCCTGTTTATCCCGTAGGGCCCATTTTGAACCTAAAAGGTGATCAAGGGACGTCCAATCAGGACTGCATCATGAGATGGCTTGATGATCAGGCTCCATCATCGGTAGTGTTCCTCTGCTTCGGGAGCATGGGGAGCGTCGATACAGAGCAGGTTAAAGAAATCGCGTTGGCCCTGGAACGTAGTGGTCACCGTTTCTTGTGGTCCCTACGCAAGCCTTCATCAAAAGGGGCAATGGAAACTCCAACCGAGTACACAAATGCCGAAGAAGCATTGCCCGAAGGCTTCCTTGAACGGACGGCTGGGATCGGGAACGTGATAGGGTGGGCTCCACAAGTGACTGTCCTGGCCCACAGTGCAATCGGAGGGTTCGTGTCGCACTGTGGTTGGAACTCAACGCTAGAGAGCTTGTGGTTCGGTGTGCCGATAGCGACACTACCTCTCTACGCAGAGCAACAATTCAATGCGTTCCTATTGGTCTAAGAGCTGGGCTTAGGAGTGGAGATTCAAGTTGACTATAGACGCGACCCGTTCGTCACGACTTCATTTTCGAAGGACATGATCGTGAGTGCGGATGTTATAGAGAGAGGAATCAGCTGCGTGATGGATCACGATAGTGAAGTGAGGAGAAAGGTGAAAGATGCAAGTGAAAACAGCCGGCAAGCTTTGATGGAGGGTGGATCTTCGTACCGTTCCTTGGGCCGTTTGATTGAAGATGTGATCCATAATATTGAGTGAAGACAAACCCATCAAGATGTGGGTTTTAATAGACAACAAAAATTACAAAATGAATATTTCTTATGATCCGGCCATCTTATCACGTCATGTACGATTTGTGACAGTGTTTGTCGTGTTCCCATCAATGCACTGGCAGTTGGCATTGATGACAAACCATCACCTTCATGTCCAAATGAAAGCTACGGCAACTTTTGTTTTGTCCTGTATCAATAAGTATCGGGTGTCATGTTATCTTCTTAGAGGATACGTTGGGATTTATTTTTCGAAACTCCACGTGTAATTTATTTTATTTTTTCTTTATAAAAATAAAAAATAAAAAAATAAACGATACTCTTGTCCGGTCCCTTTGTATAGAAGGAAAACGAAAATAGAACTACACTCTATGGTTCCCGTAATGCCATTCCTTATATTTCTCTGCCATCTTCCACAACACAAAAGTTCGTTATTCATATAGTTAAAGAAGCAACTATAAGACATTTATGCCCTTAAGGATGATTTTGTCAATTTCTCGTATAGTGAACAGTTATTAATTGTAATTTAATTTTTAAATAAATTATTAGTTAAGTTACGTAATTTGATCAAGATAAAGATAATAAAGTGACTCAATAAATAATCTAAATCAATGAGTCGAAGTTCGGGTAAAAATAAATCCCTTATTCTACATTCCTTCATTTTTTAATCATTTCACGTCTGATCCTGAATACGTAATAAAGCCTGTTCTACGTATTACATGTGTTATCAGAGTGGTTACGTGATCGGATTGTTGGAAATAAAGGTTTTTCAATTTTTCATCTCATATGGTTTTTTTCGTTTTTGATTTGTTTTTCAGTTTTTTGCATATATAATTACGTAAAAGTTGTATACATAAGGTTACCTGTCAAAAACGAGTCAAACGGACCGAAAAATAGGACTCTGTGATGCTAGAAATCGCCTCTGACGTCAGAGATGACGGAGAGCCCGACGTCACTATAGTGACGCAGTAACGCGTCATGCGGATGGAGCGTGCCGCGTCTCACCACGTGAAACGCGAAATTTTGATTTGTCCTATATCAATAAACGATACTCTTGTCCGGTCCCTTTGTATAAAAGGAAAAAGAAAATAGAACTTCACTTTATGGTTCCTGTTATGCCATTCCTTATATTTCTCTGCCATCTTCCACAACACAAAAGTTCATTATTCATATGGTTACTAAAAGAAGCAACTGTAAGACATTTATGCTCCTAAGGGTAATTTTGTCAATTTCTCGTATAGTAGACAGTTATTAATTGTAATTTAGTTTTTAAATTAATTATTGGTTAAGTTACGTAATTTGATCTATATAAAGATAATAAAGTGACTCAATAAATGATCTAAATTAATGAGTCGAAGTCCGAGTAAAAAATGGATCATCTTTAATGTGGACTGGTCCATATTGATCTTGTGATGGGAAAGTGAGATATGGAAGTTATATATATAAGTTATGGTCTCCTGCAATTGCTTATATCAATTATGATCATAAGGAATCTCTATCCCGTTAAGAGAGTTTGTGTTTTGAGAAAACTGTAGAAAGGCCTAAACTACATGTCGGTGAAGACTTTCCATAAATGTCTCGAGAGATTAGAGCTCATTTGGTGCCCGAAATCAGCTTTGGAATTAGAAATGGAACCGAAATTAGATATTTTGCATTATTTCGTTTTTTAATCATTTCACGTCCGATCCTGAATACGTAATAAAGTCTGTTCTACGTATTACATGTGTTATCAGACCGATTACGTGATTGGATTGTCGGAAATGAAGCGTTTTTGGTTTTTCATCTCATATAGTTGTTCTCCGTTTTTGATTAGTTTTTCAGTGCTTTGCGTATATAATTACGTAGAAGTTGTATACATACGATTAGCCTTAGAAAACGGGTCAAAAATTGGTCAAACGGACCGAAAAATAGGACTCCGTGAAACCAGAAATCGCCTCCAACGTCGGAGGAGACGGAGAGCCCGACGCCACTATAGTGATGTAGTAACGCGTCGTGCACGCGCCAACCAGACGCTATTGCGTCTCACCACGCAAAAGCTTCGTATTGTTCTACATGCAACTCAATTTTAGATTGTTTTTACGTCACTTGTTCTTTCATGAGTTCCCTCTGATGCCTGCCAAATTTTCTTTGCAATCTTGAGTCTGACTATTCTTTTTAGCTCCTCATCTTTAAGGCCAGTCTGAAGCATCTTCTTGGCCCTTGCATTCTTCTCAATCTTTCTTACATGCTCCTTAGAGACTACAACTCATTCATATTATTAATAAAGCGTGTATACATATCTCCAATGGATTCAGTATTATGCATCTTAAAAGTTTCATAATGTTTTACAAGTAACTATATTTTAGATTGTTTTTACCTCACTTGTTCCTTCATGGGTTACCTTTAGTGCCTCCCAAATTTCCTTTGCAGTCTTGAGTTCGACTATTCTTTTTAGCTCCTCATCTCTTAGGCCATTATGTAGAATCTTCTTGGCCTTTTTGTATTCTTTTCAATCTCCTTGAAATCATTGGCGTCCCATTGTTCCTCTAGCTTGGGGACTTTTTTGCCTTTCTCGTTCACCTTCTCGATCTTATAAGGTCTATCTTTCAGCACCTTCCACATTTGATAGTCCAAGGTTTGAAGATATCCTTCATTCTTGTTTTCAACTAGCCATAGTGTTTCCCAGACTCCCAGTGAACTTGGAGGATGCTGATTTGAACGTCATTTTAAGATCACTCATAGGTAGTTAACCTAAACTTGGAGTAACCTGCTTTGATAATAAATTTTACGTATTATGGGACAATAACTCAATAGGGGCTGAATTGAGTTGTTACAACTTAGAAATTTTTTTAACTTTTGTAAACTCAAATCTTAAGATCATTTTTCTTCACCTTTGTCTTTGTCAGTCACTCAGTGTGTTTCTTTGCGTGTTTTTTTATTTTTGCAAACAAAGTGATAAAGAACAATAAACCAATTGACACAAGATTTTTTGTGGCGGCTCAGACAAGAGTAAAACCACGACATACTAGGATTTTCAACTCAAAAGCTTCACTAAGCAAAGAGCCAACAAAAACACATTACAGGCAGCATCAGTATTCTATCACGAGCTTACACAACTTGCTTTTACCTCTTGTAAAAGCAATTCCCACAACCTTCTCGAATATTGATACCGAACAAGCAAAAGCTTATCAAAATTTACCCCAAGTGTGCTTATATAAATAAGCAAAAAAGGTACAACATGTCTTATAAGTAACTTGTTAAGTTATTTTATTTATTATTTTAGGCATTATTTATAATTTGATATATTTGATATATCTTTTATGATAAAAAGTTGACTTGGTAAAGGTTTCCACTATCTTAGATCATGTGGTATTTTTGGAATATAAGATAGTGCGGAAGGAAGGAATCTTACATGAAATAGAATTCAAAATTCTAAAGAAGATGGAATCTATTGGAGATAAACATGTTTTATTGGAGATAAAATAAACGTGCAGAAGATTTATCGGAGATTTATTGATTTTGGTAGCTGCGTTTTTGTGCACTTACTAAGCAGATTATATGATCCATCTCCATTGATTCTTTACTGTGTTGTATGTGTATTTTCATGTGCTCTGAGCCAGAGATTAAAAAGTTTTCCAGCAAATGGTTGATTGATTTTTCCAACTACGTGTTTTATATTATTTGATGATCGATTACTTGTTCAATTGATGATTTTGTGTGGCTGCATTTTTGTTGGTATGCTTAAGTGATTTATTATGATTTTGACAGTACATATTGAGTGAGATATTATGATTTTAGAAGTCGTGTGTTTGAGATACTTGTGAGATTAATTATATATTTGATTGAAGATTGGTGAGGTTACTGTACGGGTGGGCTTTTGGTGATTGATTACAAGGTTTTGTTTGTGAAAAACATGAAGTCCATGTATTGATTTGAGCAATTGCATTTTTATGTGCTTCCGTGATTAACTACATGTTCTTATGATGATTTGGGGCTATTGGTTTTTGTGGTGATGTTTGTGATTGATTACAGCATATACAGTAGTAGTCTATTGATTGATTTTTGCAGGTGTTTTTGGCATATTTCGTGATGAAACATATGTCCAATTGATGAGTTTTGAAGTCGTTGTGGGTGGGTTTCTTCAGTGATTAGTTTGAAAATTTCATAATAGATTTTTGTTGGACAATTTCCTTTAATTTCGATTTAACGAGATTGCACGTGTATGGGAGTGTTTTTTGACTCAAATGTTTTTTTTTTATGGTATTAGTGATTCAATCCCTTGAGATTTTGTTTTCATCTTTATTATCATTAGTTGTTTAAAATTTTTTTTGTTGAAGTTAACATGAGGTGATCGTGTTATTGGGTAGAAAATACTTTCACGGAGTGTAAGTACGAGTGGGTAATGTCAAGGTATAAGTGATATCAACTCAATAAAACCTTATATAAGATTATTAGTACAAGTAGGTAGCATCAAAAGGTGAGTGATGTTGGTTTAGTAAAATTTTATGTAAGATTTTTATACCTTGGTAAAAGTTGATTAATTTGTGTGGAGCTCTAACATACATAGACAGTATGTCAAACTACGTTAAGAAATTTTATGTATCAATTTATTTGTTACATATTTAATTTTTCGGCTTATAATTATAATATGAAAAATTACGGTTGTTGATTAAGTTGTTTTCTAATAAGCAACCGATAAATTCAATTCAAAACAATTGCTGCAGAACACATATATTGCGCAACTACATCTTTCGGGTGTTTTCATAGACAAATTAGGTGACCTTTCTTACAGACAAAGAAACACCTTAAGAAACACGTCAAGGAATGATCACCGAGCTGAAGTTTGACTTGTAGCCACGAATGCTCTCCTAAGCTTGATAATAATTCCACACTACCCTAGCTTGTCCAAAAAATGATCTTTATAAATAGTATTAGGCACCTTAGGAAACTAACCTATCCTGCACTTTGTACATGCAATGAATTCGTCCCTTCTAACATACCAACTATTTGAATAGTTGTACTTGGAGTAAAGTATATTCCCAAAATCAGAAGATCACGTTAATAGGAAGGTTTTTAGCTGGCAGAATAATATATTTTCAAGGATATTACAAGAATTATGAAATAACCAAGATGAATATAAGTTGATTGAATCACAAAATCCGGCCATGGTCTTGATTGCTTTCGCTTCCCGTACGTTATTCATGACATTACTTTCTCTTTTCCATCGGTGGAATTCGGAAGTGGGACATCAGATGCAATCGATCAGCTTTAATTACGATTCAGTCCGCTCCTTTCACCATCGAGCTGTCAGGATAAGATCTCATTTTTCCGTAGCTCTACGAAAGCCACTTGCCAAGCGTCCCCACGTGCTTTTCAAGGCAACAAAAGAACCACTGTTTGCTTTAATGCCACCTGCGGAGGGGAATTATCAGCGGGCATGACATCTCCTTTCCATAAAAATGGGACCCAATTCTCCTGTGCGTTACCGTGTTAGGTAGGCTCTTACAATAATATCAAAATAAAAATAGTTTTTTTATAGACGGTCTTAAGTTCAAACATCACAAAAGAAAAGAAAGGAGAAATCTTTTTAGATAAAACATAATTTTTAATTGGATCAATTATTAATGTCTTATTTTTGAGACAGTGTGAAAATTGAAATTATTAAAAAACTTGAGATAGATGGAAATTTAATGTTAAGGAAAACTAATGATCTAACTAATTAGTATATGATAATTATTTATGTTCAGAAATATACAAGCTTGTAAAAATTTAAAAGACTTTAAAATTTCATATTTACTTATTTTAAGACTCTTAGGATGAATTCGTAAAAAAATAAGATTAATTCGATTAAACTGAAATTTTTTCTTAAAAAAAAAACATAGTTTGTTACGCTCGTTCATTTAATGAACTTGCGATACTTATATTTTAATAATTTATTGTACCTACCACTCTTCCATACCTACCACTCTTCCATATAAATTCCCCCATTCTTTATCCTTTCTCTGCTGTGTTCGGTATTCCATAACGCAAAAGGTTCATTTACTTGCTCACTTGCAGAGGAGTTCGTCATATTTTTATATATTGGTTTTTTTCATTACTAAATGGCAAAAACGGAGTTGGTCTTCGTCCCTTTACCTGGTGTCGGTCACATTGGATGTGCGGTGGAGTTGGCAAAAGTACTCATTGATCGGGATGAGAGGCTCTCCTTCACCGTTGTCGTTATGAAGATGCCTTTCGACACAAAAACTGGTAAGTTTGTGGAGTCGCTTGCCAAAAAGAACATATCTGGTCGTATACGATTTGTCGAGTTACCTAGTATCGAGTTCGACCCCAGTGATACTTCCGACAGGACACTGAGTTTCCTTATTGAAACCCAAAAGCCACTTGTCAGAGAAGCCGCCTCCAAGCTCATTAAAACCGAATCAAGCCCTGACTCGCCTCAACTTGGCGGGTTCATTGTTGACATGTTCTGTACGCAATTCATAGATGTCGCCAGTGAATTCGGAGTCCCATCGTACGTTTTCTTTACTTCTAGTGCTACTTATCTTGGTCTCATGTTATATATACAATCTCTACATGACGATCAAAAAGTAGATCCAACGAAGTTTGAGGGCTCCGACGTTGAGTTGTCCCCACCAACCTCCACTGTTCCGATTCCTGCCAAGGTTCTACCTGCGATGATGTCGAGTAAAGACTCGCTCTATACATTTATTCTCCAACCTTCGAGGGGGTTTCGGCAGGCTAGGGGCATTGTGGTAAATACGTTCACGGAGTTGGAATCTTACGCAATCGACACTTTGACTAACGATGATGACATTAATGCCACTCCTATATATCCAGTGGGGCCTATGATGAACACACAAAGTCATCAAGAGACGTCAAGTCAGGACAGTATCTTGCAATGGCTTGATGAGCAGGCTTCGTCATCCGTATTGTTCCTCTGCTTCGGGACCTTGGGAAGTTTCGGTGCAGACCAGGTGAAAGAAATTGCGTTGGCCCTGGAACGTAGTGGCCATCACTTCTTGTGGTCCCTACGTGAGCCTACATCAAATGAGAAAAAGCAATATCTAAGTCCTGATGGAGTATTGCCTGAAGGCTTCCTCGATCGGACGGCTAAGATTGGGAAAGTAATAGGCTGGGCCCCACAAACCGCCATCCTGGCACACAAAGCCATTGGAGGATTCGTTTCACACTGTGGGTGGAACTCCATGTTGGAGAGTCTCTGGTACGGTGTGCCAATAGCAACGTTGCCTATATATGGCGAGCAACAAGTGAATGCATTCCTGTTGGTCGAAGAATGGGGTTTAGGCGTGGAAATTAAAATGGATTTTAGAAGAAACATTTTCGTTGAGATTCCAAGTACAAGTACTGTGATTGTTAGCGCTAATGTGATAGAGGGAGGGATCAAGAGTGTGATGGAGGGTGATACTGAGATCAGAAAAAGGGTGAAGGAGATGAGTAGGAAATGCAGGCAAGCTTTAATGGAGGGTGGATCTTCTCATGCCTCCTTGGGGTGTTTGATCGAAGATATGATCAATAATGTCAGTCCAGTGAAGGTTAATAGATAGATTCCGTGCTTTCATATCTTGTCAACTTAACTGTGGTTGTCTTAATCACTACTTTTTTTTAATCGAAGATATGATCAATAATGTCAGTCCAGTGAAGGTTAAAAAATAGATTCCGTGCATTCATATCTTGTCAACTCAACAGTGGTTGTCTTAATCACTACTTTTTCCACTGTCTTATGCTTTCGCTGTCATCTTGTGATTTGATATCATTGCAACGATAATATCGGACACCAACACGTTTTTCCGGTTGGCATACCCTGATGATCTGTGTTTTGATGCTGTGTCATCTAATCTGATTTATATTTATTGTATAAACCTTATATAAATTTGTAGATAAAATTTAATTAAGATTGCCTTCTATTTTCCCTCCATTATTCAAGGTGGTCAAAAAGGTCCACGCAGTAACCTGGACTGAACCATTCTAAGTGAAAGGGACGATGAGCAGAAGGTAGGATCAGGTGGAAACAGAAGATATATATCATAGTGTATCAAATGGCCTGTTGATCAGCCTCCATATTTAGCAATGTACTTGTGTTTAGTTTAGATTAAGCATTGAAAAATTGGAGGGGATTAATTATTTTGCAATTTTTTTGCAATTTTTTTTACCGTTAATAAAATAAAACAAGTAAAATTGAAATAATAAATAATCACTTTACCAAAATACAATAGAATTATTCAAGGCTTTATCGAGCCGATATTACTCAACTCTTAACACTATCACTTAACCTCAATTTTTGTGAATGATTCTCATACTCAATAGTACGATCGCCTCCTACTAATCTCAACTGAGGATTTTTTCACTAATATTTGATAATAAAGATAAGAAATAAAGAACTCAAGTGATCAATCAATTAAGAACAAAATAATAATACACTTGAGAGAAAGAAGACAACTTCTCGAAGAGTTCTGCTTCACTGAAATAAATCTAGAAATCATCGCAACAATAATAGGCTGATTCACGTAGAACTTATAATCAAGTCACGAAAACTTCTATAGAAATCACAGTTGCAAAAATACCCGATCAACAACATATTAAAAAAAACGCAACACAAAATTGTTTAGCCCAGCTTAACGGAATCATCGTCCTTCAAAGGAAAGCAGTGAAGCAACACAAACGTAGAGAAGCAGTGCACAGAGAAGGAACACGAAAACAAAGAAGCTCACTTTTCTTAGGAGCACATCCACAACGTAATATATTAACTCCTCTTCCCCATAGGTTCCAATTAAACATGCACACACCGCAATATCTGTTCAATTCAACAATTAACTCTTGCTATTGTCTTCCATCCACACAAATCAACTTGGTTTTTGCACATCTCACACACACACACGACTCCTCAATCTTTTTCACCTGCTGTATATGATTCACGCACATCAATCCTTCAGCTATATATATGGAGACATGCTTAATTAACACCCAGTTGCCAACACGCACATCATCTTCAAGTGTCGCACACTCCAACTGTTGCACGCTTACCTCCCAACTCCAAAGAGATTCATCCCGGTTGGTTAATTAGAGATGTTTTCTAAAATACCGCACCCACACATCTAAGATGGACTTCTGCCATATATTCACGATATATATGAATCTATCACATAATAAGAGTCCAACTTCAATAAGTAATCACCACTTCTTGCCAGGATACACATCAATTAAAGATAGAACTCTATCACAACTAAAAGATTATCCCTAATAATTTTTTGAATTCATGTCAAACTCCAATTAATAACTTCTATGTCCAATTAATAAATAAGATGTCAAAACTAAATAAAAGATATATACCATATATCTCAACAATCTCCCCCTTTTTGACATTTTTTGTCACAAATATGAAACTCTCCCTAAATAACATAATTGAACATATAAGTAAATACTCCCCTTTGATCAAACATTAAGTTCCAAAGAATATCAAGTTTATCTAATCATCTAAATTTCTCCCCCTTGGGACAAAATGATGCCAAAAAGTAAGACAAATAGTCAAATATATACCTTAAAATCTTCCCTTGAATGAAACATTCACCATAAACAATCTGATGTCTTCCCCTTGAGACAAAACAGTATCAAATGTATAATCATAATAATCTACCATAGATGCAGCAGAAAACTATAGAACCAAAAAAATCCTTTTTTTTGTTTCCTTTGTTTTCTTTTGTGTTTAACAACACAAAAAAATACTTAAAAAATGTAAAGTATACTGTCTCTGTGCCCCTCGAATCTCAAACCTGATGTTTTTCTTTGGCCCGAATGAAGATGTATAACACAAGTAGCCTGCAAGTTCTCGATAATCAATCCTTTTTCTTTCTCTTGTTTTTCTTTTTTCACTCACATCTCCAATAACATTTTCTGCTGGATGATTTCTTCATATTTGAGATGAAGAGCCTCGGTTCAAATCATCTTCTAGTATTTTGGTTGTTTCATCATCCGAAGTAACTGAAAGTTCTTCAGTTTCTGTAGTTATTTCCTCAACAGTAACTAACTGCAAATAAGTTTCTGCAGTTACTTCCTCAGCAATAACTAATTGCAAATTTGGGTATTTTATTGTTTTTCCTTCACTACGTTTTTATACTTGTACTTGATGTTTTCTAATCCAAGCTTGCTTCAATACCATGGGATGCTGCTCGAAATTTCATGGAGATATCTAGATTTTCAGTTTTGACCCTTTTGAAACATCATTTGTAGTAACTGATAACATCTTGACCTTATATGTCCAATGACTCCATAAAAATGACATGTGGGTATAAATCTTCAATTCTTTCTCGATGTTTCTTATCCTCGGACAGATTTGGATATATTATCTTTCTTCTCATTCACTTTAGAACACTCACCCCTATACCCAATGTCATGAAGATCCTCTTTATCTTTATTAATTTTCAACAACTTTTCTAGCTTTTCGGTACCTCTTTTTAATATTCTCAATCTCTTTTCGGTACTTACTAATTTCATTCTAACTTCATCATGTTCATCTAATGATAACTTCAAATTCTTTTCTGGCCCTTGGATAGTGTTCTTCATGGAGAGATTTTCTTCTTCCAATCTTTCATTTTTTTACATGTATTCACCCATTTTTTACATATAGCTTTGTGAGTCTCATAAATATTCTCCTTTCCATTATCTAGGCCACTTTCATTGTTGTTATAATCTGATATTGGATCTTGAGCTGAATTGTTTTCAAAATTTTCCAATTTTCTCCCTTTTTCGACTTCAGTTACTTCCTTCTCAGTTACTGTTAAGCAAGTAATTGGACTTTTGCTGTATTGGGCAACCGACGCTGAGCCATTAGCAATTTCTTCTTCGCTGCCATATTCACTATCGGAATCATTTTCACTCCAGGTGCTCGTGAAGAATTTTCCTTTTTTCTTCTTCAAAGTATTAGCACATTCGACTTGAATGTTTCCAAAACCTTGACATTCGTGACATTGGATTCTTCTTACCTTCTGTTTATCCTTTTGTGTCTTGACTTGTTATCTTGAATCGTTACCCGATGAACTTTCACCATATTGTCTAAGGCTAGGTTTGTCCTTCTTCATTCTTTTCAGCCATCTATCAAAATTTCATGTGAATAGTACTAAATTTTCTTTTTCATCAGATTTCTCTTCTGCATCATTCACACCTTTACCAGTCTCAACCTGTAATGCCAGTCCTTTGCTTCTTTCTTGCTTGCCTCTTGAGAGATTCATCTCAAAATTTGTCATGTTTGCGAAAATAGGATCTGCACCAACTTGCTAACAAGTTTTGAAATAGTGATCCGCTCTGATACCAATTGAAAATTGAAGGGGGTTAATTATTTCGCAACTTTCCGCAAACTTCTTTGCTGTCAATAAAATAAAACAAGCAAATTGAAATAATAAAGAAACATCAAAAATTTGGTAACGCAGTTAGGCGCTCTTTGCCTACGTCTGCGGAGTCCTTATCCAGCTTAATCACTTTTACCGAAATACAATAGAATTACTCAAGGCTTTACTGAGCCGACACCACTCAACACTTGACACTATCACTCAACCTCACTTCCCGTGAAAGATTTTCACACCCAATAATACGACCGCCTCATACTAACCTCAACAGAGGATTTTCTCAATCAACCCAATAGTATGACCGCCTCGTACTAACCTCAACAGAGGATTTTCTCAACAGTATTTGATAATAAAGATAAGAAATAAAGAACTCAAGTGATCAATCAATTAAGAATAAAATAATAATACACTTGAGAAAAAGAAGACAACTTCTCAAAGAGTTCTGCTTTACTAAAATAAATCTGGAAGTCGTCGCAACAACAATAGGCTGATTTACGCAGAACTCATAATCAAGTCACGAAAACTTCTGCAGAAATTACAGCTGTAAAAATATCCGATCAACTACAACACATAAAAAAACGAAGCACAAAACTATTCAGCCCAGCTTAACGGAATCATCGTCCAAAGGAAAGCGCTGAAGCAACACAAACGTAGAGAAGCAGTGCACAGAGAAGCAACACGAATACAAAGAAGCTCACTTTTCCTAAGAGCACATCCACAACGTCATATATTAACTCCTCTTCACCACAGGTTCCAATTAGACATGCACACACCACAATATCTGTTCAATTCTACAATTAACTCACGCTGTTGTCTTCCATCCACACACATCAACTTGGTTTTTGCACATCTCACACACATACACGACTCCTCAATCTTTTTCACCTGCTGTATATGATTCACGCACATCAATCCTTCAGCTATATATATGGAGACATGCTCAATTTACACCCAATTGCCAACACACACATCATCTTCAAGTGCCGCACACTCCAAATGTTGCACGCTTACCTCCCAACTCTAAAGAGATTCACCCCGGTTGGTTAATTAGAGATGTTTTCTAAAATGCCGCACCCACACATCAAAGATGGACTTCTACCATAGATTCCCGATATACATAAATCCATCATATAATAAGAGTCCAACTTCAACAAGTAATCACTACTTCTTGCCAAGATACACATCAATTAAAGATAGAACTCTATCACAATTAAAAGATTATTGCCAAATAACTTTTTAAATTCATGTCAAACTTCAATAACTTATATGTCCAATTAATAAATAAGATGCTAAAACTAAATAAAAGATGTATACCATATATCTTAACAAGCATGATTTAAAGCAGTGTTCATAATCACAGTTTTCAAGATATCAAATTATTGCGAGTGAAATCAGGAGGAAACAAAGAGAGGAATAACCTGGCTAATAAAAGAACATAGGAAGCACAACTCTTTTCTGCATAGGGTCCATTCCACACGGGAATTCATGCCCTAACGTTACGTTTGGTTGCTGTCTCCAGTATCTGGAGACAGGACGGAAGAGGACGGAACAGGACGGAACGAAACAAAAGCTGGAGACAGTGAGGTGTTTGGTTGTGGTGGACAGAACAGAAATTTCT
>JANQBM010000220.1:3401297-3413587 GCA_025594535.1 Erythroxylum domingense | reverse complement strand
AAAATAATTTTATGTCCAAAAATAATCAAAGGGTATTTAATATGATAGTAAAATCAAAAGAGAATTTTTGAAAAAAAAAGAAGGAGCGTTGTTCACATTTGTCCTTCGAAAATGGAAGGGACAAGATTTTTTGTGAGACAGGGACAAAAACTGGAGGGACACCAACCAAACAAGTAAGAGGGACAGGATTTATTTGTTTTGTCAACTGTCCCCCGTCACGGGGGACAGTAACCAAACACAGCCTAAGTGGAGGGACTAACAGCAACAGAAACGCTGCAGGTTGCCTGCAATTATGAAAGTATATTCGGACTCTTACAATATTGGTGCCAGAGAAGCCTGTCACATACGTTAAACGTGGAAGCCATTATACTTCTTTTGACTGGAAAACCTCTGTGAAATAAAGATGGGCATTTCAGTCAAGTTGGTCACCGAGTTCCACTTCCACGTGGTAAAGCGGCATACCACTTTCAATACTATTTTAGGAATATGTTTCAGTATATGAGATGACGAGGATCTTTGATATAAGAGTCACGATGCGTCGAGTCAGGCGCAGGGCCGGCCTTGTACAAGAGCAGGGGCACCTGTTCTGAGTTTATTTCTATAAATAATAAAATAAAAAATATTTTTATTTTTATAAAAATAAAATAAATTAAAATAAGTTTTATTTTTGATTTCATATCAAACAATAAAAAACGTTCATATTTTGCTTATTTATACTCTTTGTAAGAGCCTACAAATAGGCAAAAATAAGAAATTTATTTTACTTTACCCAGAGCTTATAAAATATTAGAAACGACCTGGGTAAGCTAAGCATGACCTATTTTAATCGTAGGTATCATTTTTTTAATAAAAAATTTTAGAGTATGATAATATTAAGTTTTACAACAGGAGCGATACTTTTTGTAGTCAATACCAAATTGTTGCTTGTAGCCTTCAGCGACCAAACCAGTCTTGTAATTGTCAATTTCACCATTCCTCTTCAACTTTATTTTGTAAACCCAATTTACACTAATTATCTTTTACCTTTTTGGAAGTTTTATCAACTATTAGAATCTAACCATGATCGAATTACAGGCATAGCAGAAAATAAATTTTTTTCGAATTCTGAGAAGATTCCGATAATTGATTAACTTAAATCAAACAAAAATACGAATCATAAGAAATCATACCTTGTTCAAGTTCCCGTTAAAAGTCCTTTGAAACTTTTCTCGATTTGTCAACTACAAGTTGTTCAAACATCCAACTTTTGATGATATCCACAAAGCAATTTCTTAAGACTTTTTTGAGAGGAAGAACAGAAATGCTAGCTTCTTAACGTTCTTCCTAATAATAGAAAAATCATTAGGATTTTAAATTTTTTTATTAAAATTAAATTCTATATTATAATTAAAATCAAATTCTAATTCTAATTAATTTAATTTTAATAAAATCAAATATCTTATATTTGATCCATAAAGTTTCTCAAACTTTATAATTAAATCCAATTCAATTAAATTAATTTTTTTTCACAAATTACTCTTTGATATATGACTCATTGGATTCCTAATATATTAGCGATGATTATAAATTACAATTTTAATTCACAATTAGAATTAGATAAATTAAACTTCTTTTAATTTATCTTTAATTCTCCAAATAAAAACTTATAATCTTAGGTCAAGATTGACGTCTAGCAACAGTCATGACCACCCAAATATCAAGAATGTTAAAGGGGTTTGGCTTGATCTGTCCATTTATAATTATGATGTATAATTTAATCTTTTTGTCATTCAATACTCCAATTGAATAGAGTATGAATATAGTGTCTACTCTTTTAGTCCAATCATGTTTAATCTAGCTAATTAGTAATTGATTTATAATTGAAATTTGAAAACGCCTTTTTAAATGTCAATTCACTATGACCAGAGAATTTCATAAATCACTACTAATCAAGAATAATCGAGCATTCTCTCTAATTACTTTAGAGTGATGAATCCTTTATTGACTTAGTTAACTATCTCTATATAGTTTATACTGCATCCAATTACTATCGACTAAATTATCCTATGACGGTTCATAAGTAGTATCAAAATACAGTAATTCCCATATAAGATACCTTGGTAATCTCAAGTCTAAGGATCAATTATATAACTATCACTATGAGAAAATTCACAAACACATAAGTAATATTTCATTTAGGATTCTCACAGTTGGGTCAGTTCAGTGACTTAGTCTCTAATAATCACCCACACATTAGTTTAAGTATCTGCATACTTTAATTTATGAGATTAATTACTTTCTTCATAAGAAAGAAACTTAATGTGTGCTAGTTTTACAGTTTCAACAATATCCCGTTTTGATGAAATTACAACTAGGAATATTTAGGAATAATACGTAAATATAAATTAAATTTCATAATTATGATTTCATCATAATTTCAATTACACATTAATTATTCCAAGGATTTTATCTTTAATATTAAAACATCATATGCAATTAATACATAAAGATAAAGAATGCCTTTATTAATAATTCTCACTAAACTACAACCAAAGCCATTGACTGTAGAGTATACACCAATAATCTCCTACTTGCACTGAATTAATCATTTAAGTATCTCATACCATATCACCATATGACGATTATTCCACTGTTGGGACAATGACTTAATAAGAGAATTCTTTAAGATTCTTTATAATGAGCACTTGCTTAAATCTTACAACTTTCTTATCAATTATCATCATGATTAAGAAAATTTGCCTAAATACATCATTGGAATGATGAGACCTTAACTCTTTTTGCATGCCAAATGACTATAATGTTCCACAGTACATTATTATCTTGAATAATGCAAGGAACTATATCAAGTTTATTAAAGAACTTATTGATCCAAATAATCATTTCCACTAAATAAAAAATATTATGGCTTAATTAGTAACCATTACTACATTGTAACCTTTCCAATCTTAAATGATATTGTTCTAAGTAAATAAACCTTAATTAGGATTTGCTTCTAAAGTTATATCCTTATCTTCTTGAACTCAAATATCAACTCATACATAGAATAATGGATATCGTCAATACTTCACAAGTATCTGATATCTCAAATACTAAACATTTTTAGTATATTATCTGTGTAATTGGAGTTAATAGGTAAGCAACTTTCAATCTATCTCAATAGATCTAATTCCTATAACTAAGTTTCATATCCAATAAGAGTTGTTCTTGAACAATTATGTTTTCAACAATTGAAAATTAAATTATTGTTCTCTATGAGCAACATGTCTCTACATACTCCCACTGAATAGTATAACCATACTCCTACTAATCTTCTTATAGACATGATAAATTCACAATCATCTCCAAAAGAAATTCTTTGAATTCATCATAAAAATGAATCTTTCAACATCTTATAGTCTTTCAACTATACACCAAATATATCAATAAAGGTACTAATTCCGATTGGAAGTACTGTCATGAGATTTGAACTTTTCAAACTTCATCTTACTCCCACTACTTATCTCGAGAACCATTCTCCTATAAGTATTCATTGAAATAAACAATTTATTCAACAGGTCTGTAAAATTATATCCAACCCTTTGTGATGAATCTAGAAGGTTCAGGGGAGTCTCCAGAAGGAATCCAAGATATTTCACATAAATGAGGCTACGTACCTTTGCTTTCAACGTGTGTTGCAGATCAAGTCAAAGTAGTTAATTGCTTTTGAATAAGTCTTATGTTAATAGTTGTTAGTGGCTTGATTCTGTGGAATATGACTTAAGAGTTAGGATAAAGTAGTTATTTCATTGTATTTAAATTCTCAACCAAGCAATGATAAAGGGATATATCTAGACTAGAAAATTTTGTGGTTCTTTCTACACCCGAAGTAGAATTCTTGTCGCTTACAAATATTTTAACTTTGATTGGAACCTATCAATTGGTATCAGAGATAGTTAATATGGCTATTAATAAGGAATGCATCGAAAAGTTAGAGATGGGAATCGGAGAATTTCAAGACAACTTCAGCAAAATAGAGATTGGAATCGCTGATAAGTTTCAACAAATGGAAGATATCATCCGTACACTGTTAGAATCTTTGCTAAGCAATCGAAAAACATCTAGTAGCAACCATAACAATCGAAATAGCTGTCCTAACTTCAATAGAGAGGACACGCGTGACAGCCTTGACGGAGGACGACCAATTTTCTCTTCAATATTAGCTAAGTTAGAGTTTCCTCGATTCTTTGGAGATGATCAAACAGAATGATTCACAAGAGTAGACCAAGGCACTCCTGAGACACAAAAGATGGCATTAGACTATTTTGACCTTGAAGGTGAGGCTAATCAATGGTAGCAATGATTGAATAGGGCATTTAAAGAAGAAAACAAGAAAGTGTCTTGGGTTAATTTTCAAGAGGAGTTGTGGGCAAGGTTTGGTCCCATTGAATGCGAGGACTTTGATAAAGCACTGTCTAGAGTAAAACAGTTGGGTTCTTTACGCGATTACCAAAAGGAATTTGAAAGGTTGGGAAACCGAGTTCAAGGCTGGACTCAGAAGGCATTAGTAGGGACATTTATGGGAGGCCTCAAACCAGAAATAGCAGAGGACATTAGAATGTTTAAACCAAAGACATTGAAGGAAGCCATTAGCCTTGCCTGAATGAAGGACGAGCCACTTACTAGACAAAGAAAAGTCACGCGATCAGATCATCAATCAGTTGTTGATTCGACATTTCCAACTAAAGTTAAAGCAACTTTACCAATAAAACGAATCATATGGGATGAAATGCAAAAGAGAAGAGCACAAAGACTCTGTTTTAACTGTGAAGAGAAGTTTGCCCCAGGCCATAGGTGTCGTGGGCCACAACTACTCATGTTAGAAGGTTGCATGGATACTGTGGATGCAGTGATGATCACATGGATTTCCAACCTCAGATGAAAGTTACCTGTTGAGGATGTAACGTGGGAAAGCTCGCAAGATGACAAAGACAAATTCATTAACTTTAACCTTAAGGACAAGGTTCCAGTTAATGAGGCAGGTATTGATGAATCTAGAAGGTTCAGGGGAGTCTCCAGAAGGAATCCAAGATATTTCGCATAAATGATGCTACGTACCTTTGCTTTCAACGTGTGTTGCAAATCAAGTCAAAGTAGTTAATTGCTTTTGAATAAATCTTATGTGAATAGTTGTTAGTGCCCTGATTCTGTAGAATATGGCCTAAAAGTTAGGATAAAGTAGTTATTTCATTGTATTTAAATTCTCAACCAAGCAATGATAAAGGGATATATCCAGACTAGAAATTTTTGTGGTTCTTTCTACACCCAAAGTAGAATTCTTATCGCCTACAAATATTTTAGCTTTGATTGGGACCTATCACTTTGGATATCTCATAACCTTTTATTATCCAATTTAGTTATAAACTTAATGGATAATGTATGATTCAACTAAGCATTACATTCTTAAATCATTAACTTTAACTCTTTAAAGATTTAGCGTTTCATATCTAATATGGAATCTTGTTAATTTATTCAATTGAAACTATTGAAGGTAAATCATTTTACTATGCATAATTATAGAAGAAATAATATTGCATTATACAATATCTCATATTATATTTTTCTTCTTACATAAATCCATACTCTTATGAAATTTTGTTATGAAGGTATTCACTAGAGAATCCCATTCCTTATAGATAACCAAAAATTTAAAACTCACCATAACAATCTCATTGAATTACTTCAACATTCTCAATTCTTAATTTCTATTTAAATTTAAACAAATTGAACTTTTCAAAATTTTATATCCTTGTTTCATTTAATACATATGATTTTGTCATATAAAGTCATTAGTATTCTAATGAAATATAAGTATCATCCTGATATGAATTGTTTCTTCATCCAATATATCACATATATAAATTTAACGATTCAATACTATCATCGTTTTTTCACCAAATGTTGATTTGGTTATTCTTTAACTTTACAAGTTTCATAAGTTCTATATGATTCATAATCAAAAAGATACACTTATCCTCGTATATAACTATATGATTCTCGTTACATTGATTTAACCAACATTACATAAAAGTATAGTCTCGGTTATTCAAATTTGTATTACTGCCATTTATGTTAAGTATAAGTCACCTTTTTATCCAGTATATACAAACTATTTGCATAAACTTGGATCAACAATCTATTTCTTATCATGCTTTGAACATTATAATAATGATGAATCAAATTCAGTATCAAATACTTATAAGCATGCATTAAAAATACATATGATCATTATCATATATCTTATAAGCAAGAAAAGTTATGCAATCATTTTCCTCTAATGATAACTATTATCATACTATAGCAAAGCCTTTAATTATAGTCCACAATTATGCTTTTAGTAGGCTAAGTTAAATGGAACAATTTCTACAAGGTATTATACCTTTCAGCTTTACTCTATACAGTTTCTTACATCTTGTTATCATAGTATTGGCATACATCTTATATGTTGTCATTAAAGTTTATGAGACATTAGTCAACCCAAAATGTCAATACATTTTGTCATCTATATGATTTTGACATATCTATAAAACTTTAACACCAAATCTTCAATAGAGATTATAACAAAATTGCATAATGGGCATACAATTTTCTTTTCTAACTTTTGAGAACTCTTTTCAAACATAATCTATGCCTAAGAAATTGCGTTCGCTAGCTTAGTATAAAATATATTAAGTAAGGTAAATTCCACTTAGAACAAAATAAAACTGTAAGATAAGCAAGTCATTAGTTAATTATATGTCATGACTACCAAATGAGATTAGGACTTTAATCATGTATTTAGTTACTCGCATTATTTTATTCAAAATAATAACCCTTACTACTATTCGGAAAGTTTACGTTAATCTTTCTAGTGGACTAGAATCGCATTCAAATTTAATTGATCTTGAGTTTACTCAATAAACCAATCAAACTTAAATTAGGTAGATCTTAAATTAGGTAAATAACAATTTTATCAATCACATCTCATGTGACTGCTAGATCTGTTAGGTGACAACTCTTGCCAAAACATATCATATATTTTATTCCTAACTATGCCTCTAAATTCATGTGATCATGAGTTTATTCATCCAAATCACACAAATTTAGTTAAGTAGAATTCACTGTCATAAGACTAAACATATTCGGGTTAAAGCGACCTTGAGTTTACTCAACAAGCCTACCATAAATAGAACTCTGGTTTATTCTTATAACAATGGAAGGCAAAAATAATGTTCTTAACGTGTACTTAATATCTTAATGAGTGATTTCAATTTTATTTGTCTCATCAATTATAAATTGCAAGTAAAATATCGAATATATAAAACATACAATTTATCATGCATCCAATATATATATCTATCATATAAGTAAAGTATGTATCTTATGCACTCATACAAATTATATGCATAAAACATGAAACTTTGATTTTCATAATCTAAAGTAATATTTTCAACTTTTTGAACAATTACATTAGATTAAACTCATTGATTTCAAAATAAACTAAATTCCTATTCCAAATAGAAATTTATTTTGATTTGAAAACAAAATTTCAAATCTAATTGGAAACTATTTCTAATTATCTTGACTCCTTTAACAAAATTTAATTGAAAATAATTTTCAATAAATTATACTATTTAATTATTATAATTTTTTTAAAAAATTCCATTTTCAAAATTACATAAATAACAAATTCTAATCCAATTATTAAATTATTTCTAATCTAATTAGAAATTAATATTTCTAATCTCATTAGAAATTACTATTTCTAATGTTTTTCCTTAATTAGAAAACTATTTTCTAATATTAAAGGAAACTACTTTCAAAATTAAATAAAACACTTTTAAATTTAATTAAGAAAGTCATTATATATTTATTTAGAGATTGATTTCTTAATAATTATGAATCTTTCTTTAATAGATTAGAAAACTAATTTTCAAAAAAGTAAAGAAATCTCATTTTTCTTAATTAATAAATAAAACACTTTTCAAAGATTTAATGAAGAAAAATACTTTTTCTAATAAATCAATAAACTTATTATTCATAAATAAATTAAATTGAATGAAAATTCTCTAAAAATATAATTATAAATTTAATTTATCTCAATCAAATTGAAATAAATATATTTAATTAAGCAACTATTTTCTTAATTACTTAAGAAAACACTTTTCTTAATTTTAAAGAGTCAAATTAATTAATTTCAATCTAATTGAAAATAATTAATTCTAATTTTAGGAACTTCTTTTCTAAAATTAATTAAAAATCAATATAATTATTTATCTTAATCATATTAAGAAAAATAATTAATTTAATTTTGAAGTTAAGATCTCATCTTAATTAATATAATCTCATTATATATATATAATTGCTAACATAATCCAATTATGAAAGAAATTATTTAAGACCTTGGCTTGATTCTAATTATTGATTTGATAACTAATTTAATTTAATAATTCAACTCTTGAAAAATTAAACTAAGTTCCAAAATATTCCTAATAAAAATTAATTTTTGAAAACAATTTTCAAAAAATTGAAAAACACCATTTTAATTTTATTAGGAATATAAACTAATTTAATCTATATTAAATTAATTTAATTTAAATTAAGGTTTTTAAAGACATTACAAACAAATGAATAATTCTGGCGCGTCTAGAGAGCTTTTGTGCGCACGCGCCCACAGTCAACAGGTCGTCACTTCCTTTTCCAGATGCTTTCAGAGAACGTGGGCGCGTGTCCCCGTCATTCTCAGGGACGTTCTCCAGAAACGTGTCCAGCTTTCTCCAACGCTCCAATGCTCCTGCAAACTGTCGCGACTCTCCATCTCCTAGTCACTTCAACTATCGGGTTTTTAACCGTTGGCCCCCGTCTGCCCAAGTTCCTCCCATGTCGTCTGCTTCATCCTTAACCGTCAGGTCTCCCACCAATGATTCTCAAATCGCTGCACCATATCCTTCCTTGTTTCTCATCGTCGGCGAATCCTTGTCACCTCCCTGCCGCCATCTCTCCATGGGCGTTCATCGCTCTTCTCGACGCCAACCAATGGCGTCGCTACCTTAACCAGTGGCGAACCACCGTTGGTAGGTTTCTCACCAGCGCTTCCATAGGCAGCCCAAGGCATCGTCGCTATCGACGCCCACTAGTGGCGTCGCAAGCGACCCACTGGGTCGCCAAATGTTCACGCAAGGCAGAACACAAAATTATTCCGGATCCAAAAACAAGCAATAGCACAAGACGATATTGAGATGCAGCAGACGTGAACTGAAAATGTTCAAACTAAACTTTCAAAATCATCGCATAACAGATGCAAAACTATTTTCTAAAGGCAAAACGCATAGGCAGACATTAATAAATTCGCCACAACGCAAGAACTATTCGTGAAAGAAGAGAACATTTTTCATAACACATCGCACAAGTATAACCATAGGGATTCAGAAAACAAATTTTCAAAAATCAAAACAATGACCAGTCGTGGAAACAATTTCTAGAAAAAGGATTTCATTGTTTATAACAATAATTGATTCATAGACAGAACGTCACGAAAAACAGACAAATTCAAGTTCTTAAAGCCTGAATTTTGTATCAAAATCAATAACAAGCGAGCCTCTAATTCAAGTTAAATAATTAAAGAAATCTTTGATATCGTTTTTAGAATCTAACCGTGATCGAATCACAACCAGCAGATTCCGATAATTGATTAACTTGAATAAAGTAAAAATACGAATCATAAGAAATCTTACCGTGTTCGAGTTCCGGTTGAAAGTCATTTGAAATTTTTCCGATTTATCAACCACGAGCTTTTCAAACGCCTAATCTCTAATAATATCTACAGAGCAATTTTTCAGGACTCTTTTGAGAGGAAAAATAAAAGTACTAGCTTCTTAACATTCTTTCTATTAATAGAAAAATCATTAGATTTTTAAATTTTTTATTAAATTTAAATGATGTAATTATACTTAAATTCAAATTATAATTACTTTAATTTAAATAAAATCAAATATCTCATATTTGATCCATAAAGTTTCTAAAACTTTATAATTAAGTCTAAATTAATTAAATTAATTTTTCTTTCACAAATTATTCTTTAATGTGTTACTCATTAGGTTTCTAATATATTAGCAATGATTATAAATTACAATTCTATTTCACAATTAGAATTAGATAAATTAAAACTCTTTTTAACTTATTTTTAATTCTCCAATTAAACAACTTATAATCATAGATCAAGATTGACGTCTAGCAACATGTTATAATCACCCAAATGGTTTGACTTAACTTGTCTATATATGGTTGTGATGTTTAACTTAATCCTTTCGTTATCCAATATTCTAATTAGACTGAGTATGAATATATTGTCTACTATTTTAGTCCAATCATGTTCATTCTTGCTAATTAGTAATTGATTTATAATTGAAAATTGAAAATACCTTTTCAAATGTCAATTCTTTCAATTCAATTTAGCTAGAGAATTCCATAATTCACTACTAATCAAGAATAGTTGAATATTCTCTATAATTACTTTAGAGTGAGGAATTCATTATTGACTTACTTAATTATTTCCATGTGGTTTATATTGCATCCAATTACTACCGACTAAATTATCCTATGATCGTTCATAAGTAGTATCAAAACACAATAATTCCCAGATAAAATACCTTGGTAATCTTAAATCTAATGATCAATTATACAACCATCACTATGAGAAAATCCACAGACACATAAGTAATATTCCATTTGAGATTCTCACAGTAGGGTCAGTTCAGTGACTTATTTTCTAATAATCACCTACACATCAGTTTAAGTATCTCCATACTTTAATTTATGAGATTAATTACTTTCTTTATAAGAAAGAAGCATAATGTGTGTTATTTTTACCGTTTCAATAATATCCAGTCTTAATGAAACTACAACTAGGAACATTTAAGAATAATATGTAAATATAAATTGAATCTCATAATTATGAACTCATAATAATTTAAGTTACACATTAATTATTCCAAGAATTTTATCTTTAGTATTAAAACATCAAATGTAATTAATACATAAAGATAAAGAATATCTTTATTAATAATTGTCACTAAACTACAACCAAAGCAATTGGTGTAGGGCATAAACTAACATCAACTCCTTAGTATTGTTTCTTTTGATGGCTACAATTTCATCATCCATCACCTTCTACCACTTTGATTCTTTAATAGCATCTTCAAAATCTATAGGATCACAATCTGAAAAAACAGGTCGATGAGTAAGTGAGTCTTCCTTTTGGTTGATTCCTTGTACCTAATACTTCTCCATCAATGTTGGTCATCTTTTGAGTTGTTGAGGTCATTCATCTGCTTGTGTAGTTGCTAGAAATGATTGTTGCTCATTCTCTATTGCTTGCAACTTTGGATCTCCTTTTCTTCATCAAAATTGGTTGGAATTAACTACTCCCTAGTCCTATTGTTGTTATATGGCCAGAACTTTACTTCATTAAGAACGTCCCGCCTGATAATGATTTTCTTAATGTTAGGATTGTATTAACTTGTAAGCCTTAGATCACTAACTCCAATAAAAACGCAATTTTCTCCCTTATCATTCAATTTCCTCCTCTTTTCTCATTTGGGATATGAGCGCAAGCAATGCATCTGAAAATTTTGAAATGATCAACTCTAGATCTTCGTCCACACCATGCTTCCTCTAATGTCATATTTGAAACAGTAAATGCTGGACTTCTATTCAAAATGTAAATGCTCCAGTTGACTACTTCAGGCCAAAAAGTTTTTTGGTGATCACTTCTCACCAAAAGGCTTCACACCATATTTAGAATTGTACAATTATTCCTTTCACAAACACTCTTTTGCTAAGGCGTTTAGGCTATTGTAAGTTGTCTCTTGATGCCATGAGCCTCAAAAAATTTGCAAATTCATGTTAGCAGTATTCACCACCATGATCAGTGCATAGAACTTTTGTAAGGCAGCCAATTTCTTTCTCAACAAGCACTTTATAGCTTTTAAAAGTTGCAAAAAATTCATATTTTTCTTTCAAAAAATAAACCCATATTTTCCAACCATAATCATAAATGAAGTTATTATGTATTGTTTGCGTCTATTATTGGAAAATGGAATTATAGGCCCATAAATGTCGAAATAAACCAAATACAATTCCTTTTTTGCTCTCCATGCTTTTCCTCGTGGAAATTGATTACGTCGTCGTTGTTTACTGACTAGCAGAGTATTACTGCGCGATGCGCAGTAATAATGCCCAGTAATACTATGCAGTTAATTTAGTGAGTTGTAATA
>JANQBM010000220.1:3385061-3400598 GCA_025594535.1 Erythroxylum domingense | reverse complement strand
CAGTTAATTAAAATATTATAATTAATTAATTAATTACAATATAATTAATTAAATTATTGTTTTTATTTAATTATATTGCATTATATTTAATTAAAATATTGTTATTAATTAATTAAAATATTATAATTAACTAATGATATAATTAAAATATTCATGGGGAGGGGTTTTCTTGTAAATTTATGTGTGTGTTTTGTTTCTTTCTCCGTCCCCTTTTTTTGTCCTCTGGTTTTGAGAGGAACAAAAATTTTATGTTTCCGTCTCCGGAGTTGGAATAAAAATTGGTGGAGACAGCAAGCAAACAGATCGGGGACAAAATTTTTCTGTCCCTATATTCTGTCCCCACCCATAAGGACAGTAAGTAAACGTAGGGTAAAGGTATTTAGTTGTTTATGCTATGCCACCGTCAATCTCGTGACAAAATTTAGGGAAAGAAGTAGAAAGTGTATTTTTACTGGATATCCATTACGGGAAGAAGAGATGATGTATGTATGATATACAGCAGGATGAGTATTTTGTGTTTCGTGATGTGGTATTCTTTGAGACAACTTTTCTCTTCAAAGAAGCTAATATGATATGAGACAAAATAGGGTATTAGATAGTGTGAATATTTTTCTAAATGGAGGTAATGATGATGAGTTGTTGCAAGATTTTGGGTGGGAACATGACGATGCACCCAACATAGAAGTGAGGCGAAGTAATATGGGGAAAGGTGAGCTGAGTGGTGTGGAAGTTAGGTGGAGCGAAATAAACCAAAGAGAACACACTGCAGAAAATAGAGAGGAAAAGAATGATGAAGTAACTATAAGTTCCTGCCGTCATGACAAGAGCACTGAACAAATTGAGAGAAATATTAATGGGGAAATTGAGGTAAGGACAGATGAACAGACCAACAAGCAAGCAGTGCAACAAGAAGAACTTGGAAGAGGACAATGTCACGAGCAACCACCAGCGAAATTCAAAGACTATGTGATGCATAACGCGCGTCGTATAAAAGACCCATCTGCACTTACTACCGCAACAGTAAAGACCTCCGGTACTCCTTATCTATAGCTAAGTATGTAACATAAAATGAGTTTTCTAATAAACATTGAGCTTTCTTAATAGCAGTAATAATAGGGACAAAGCCCACAAGTTACTCAAAAAGAAGTAAAAGATCCAAATTGGAGTGAAGCCATGAGAAAAGAAATCATAATTCCAGAAACTAACGACAGACATTAGAGACACTGCCACCAGGAAAGAAAGTATATAAGATTGTTCGTAATTTAGCATTTGACTAAGTCTTTACAGTAGAATCTTTGAATAAGTCTTTAAGCATGATTTACTTGTTGTTTAATTATAAGAGATTAGATCAGATTTTTTTTCAGATTTTTTTTCAGATTTTTTGTTAAGTAGTGATAGTCATGAACACGTCTATGATTTACCTCTACAAATATCCAGAAATGAATAAGAAGTTGTGTGTGCTTCCAAGTCCAATATATTCTGGTTTATCTTTTATGCGTTGAGTTCCAAATCGTTCTTTATATAGCTTCATACCACTTTATACTACAAATTGGTATCAGAGCTTTTTGTCTTGAGGAACCTGTGAGATGAGTAAAACCAAAACACAAATTTGATTTATAACCTAGAATTACAACAAAAATTACAATCATCTTCAAACAATAGAGATTGAAACATAACTGTTTCAAGGTATACTACCAATTTTTGATGGTGAAAACTATCAAGCATGGGCTATTCGAATGAAAGCTCATCTTAATGCTATAAATGTTTGGGAAGCTGTGGAGGAAAACTGTGAAGTGCCTCCATTGCCAATAAATTCTACAATGATGCAAATCAAGATGTACAAATGAAGGAAAAATAGGAAGTCTAAAGCCAAAGTCTGCTTATTCTCTGTTGTTTCAAACATTATATTTACAAGAATTATGAATCTAGAGTCGATAAAGGATATCTGAGATTATCTAAAAAATGAATACCAAGGAAATGAAAGAGCAAAGAGTATGCAAGTGCTCAACTTGATCAGAGAATTTGAAATGCTGAAGATGAAAGAGTAAAAAATCATTAAAGAATACTCCAACAAGTTGCTCGGCATAGTAAACAAGGTAAGATTATTAGGTAAGGATTTTTTTTGAAGAACCAATAGTGCAAAAAGTTGTCGTAACCTTTCTTGAAAAATATAAATACAAAATTTCTGCATTGGAAGAAGCTAAGGATCTTTCAAGTAGATCTTTGGTAGAATTAGTAAATGCACTACAGACACAAGAACGAAGGAGGATGATGAGAGAAGAAAGAACCATTAAAGGTGCTCTGCTAGTAAAGGAAAAAAATTCGGGTGGAGACAAAAACAAGAAATTTAACAAGATCGACAATAACAATAACAGAAACAATGATGATTCATATCCACTATACCCACATTACAAAAAAACAAATCATCCACAAAGAAAATGTTGGTGGAGACCTGACATTAAATGTAAAAAATGTGGACAAATTGGACATATGGAGAAAATTTGCAAGTCACAAATTGAAGAGGAAAAAGCATCAACTGAGCATTATCAAGAGGATGAATTATTTTGATATTAAAGCTCTGCAAATACTAAGGCAAGGAGGAGATTGTTGGTAATTTGCCTTTAGTATTTGACTAAGTCTTTAAAGTTGAGTCTTTGAATAAGTCTTTAAGCATGATTTACTTGTTGCTTAATTATAGGAGATTAGATCAGATTTTTTTTCATATTATTTGCAATAGTTGTTAAGTAGTGATAGGAGTGAACACGTCTATGATTTTCCTCTATAAATATCCAGCAGTGAATAAGAAGTCGTTTGCCCTTCCAAGTCCAATATATTCTGGTTTATCTTTTATACTTTGAGTTCCAAATCGTTCTTGAAAAATCATATGTGTAAATTAATTCGCGAACAAATCAATTTTACTTGATTGTCTCTGGCATAAATAAGAACACAAATAATTAGTCAAGCAAAAATATCAGACGACACCAAAAATTTGTTAACACAGTTCGACACTCCTTGCCTACATCTATGGGGCCCTCACTCAGATTAAATATTTCAATGAAATACAATAGGTTTACTCAACGCTTTATTGAGTCTACACCACTCACCCTTGACACTATCTCTCGATCTCACTACCCGTGAAAGATTTTCACTCTCAATAACACGATCGACTCATGATAACCTCGTTAGAGGATTTTTCTAACTACTTTCACTCAAACAACAATCAATAAAAGTAACTCAATTATTTAATCAACTAAGAACTGAACAACAATATACTTAAGATAAAAGAAAGACTTCCCTATAGTTTTATCTTCTCGAAATAATCCAGTTGAATCTCTTCACCGTAGCTAACTCTTTCTACATCAAAAGCATGTCTCATTGTTTCTTCAATTAATAACTAATACCCACTTCACCGTAGCTGATATTCACTGCATCATAAATTCACACCCACAGCCACGGTCAATGCTACACCAGAGATTCACTTCAATTTCCTCAATTAGAAAAATGTGTGTAACACTAACACCTGTTCATCAACCCACTATGCCGTAGCTAACTTCACTATAGCCTCTGTCACCAATCACATGTTATTCAGCAATCTTCCAAGACATATGCACCACTGCACTCACTATTTCATTGAACAATTATTTCACCTCACTTCAATGCCACACACACACGTGTCAATACCCATTGCCGCACACATACGTTAGAGATAGACTCCCACTCACACCACAGCTGCGTTTTGTTTTTAATCTTCAATTAACGCACTTCAACTCCATGCTGTACACGCAAATCCACACTTTACCGCAACCACGCATAAGAGATTTTTTCACTAATATCCACTGCACCAAAAACACATACTACATCAGCTCTTTTCACTTTTGATGATGAGACTCGTTCAGGAGAAAGATGGTGTGCGAAAACTCCTGGTCACTATTTATACGCTGGCTAAGGCCTACTACTCCACGACAAAAAAAATCACTCCTCAATTATAAGCAAGAACACCCATATGACTTTTGAACCCCACTGCCATCAAAAAAATCTGCACATGCAGCTGTATTTTTCCAATAACAATTAACACACCATCCATCGTCGTAATTCCACCCCTGCATCAGATTTGCTTCAGCTGTAAATAGAGACGACTACATGCACTCAAGCAAGGAGAATTCTATTTCAGCCACACAACAAAACAAAGTCCAAGTCCCTTTATTTTCTTCTATTCATAATATCCACAAATCCACGCAAAACACAATTCAATTACCAACATGATAATAGACTTCAATCCAAGATAGGATTCTATCACAACTACAAGATTATCCATATAGCTTTTGAATCCAAAGTCATTTTCTAATTAATATATTATATGTCCAATTAATAAATAATGTCAAAACTAATTATTTAGATATATAACATATATCCTACCAATCTCCTCCTTTTTGGAATTGTTTGTCACAGATATGAAACTCCTCCTAAATAACACAATTGGACATATAAATATCAAATTCACAATTCATATGACAAATACTGCCCCTTAATCAAACATCAAGTTCCAAAGAATATCACAATTATCCAAATTTCTCCTCCTTGGGATAAAAAGATGCCAAAAAGTATGATGATTAGTCACATATATACCTTGAAATCTCCCCCTGAATGGAACATTCACTATAAACAATCTGACGTCTCCCCCTTGAGACAAAATAGTATCAAAACGCATAATCATAATAATCAATAATAGGTGCAACGGAAGAATCATAAGAACGTCAAGAAGACAAATTACCACCATTCAAAACATTGAGAGAAATGCCCGAAAGAAAAAGAGAAACTCAAGAGAGATCCATACTGATGAGCGAGCTGAAGGGTCTTCGATGTAGCCAAATAAAAGTCACAATACAAACTACTAAAAAGATGGGACGATACTGGCAGCAATAAAAATCTAAAGAACTAAAGAAGACAATTTTTTTTTATGTTTCGTCTTTTTTTTAAACAACACAAAAAATACTTCAAAAATGTAAAGTACACAGTCCCTGTGCCTTTCGAAGAAATTCAAACCTAGGATTATTTCTCATCATATTATTTCGATCATCAACTGTCTGATTGATTTCTTCATCTGAAGTAACTGACTTATCCTCAGTTTGAACAGTTGCTTCAAAAGCAGTAACTAACTATGAATCTGGACACTTTCTTATTTTTCCTTTACTCTATCTTTGTGCTTTCGTTGACCCTTTCTAACCCAAGTGGATTTCAGTATTGAAGGGTGATTCTGAAATTTATATGAGAGATATGGGGTTCTTCGATTTTGGCTTCTTTGAAACAACATCTGTAGTAACTTGTAGCATTTTAGCCTTATATGCCCGATAACTCTGCAAAAATGATACGTGGGTACAAATCTTCGATTCTTTCTCGATGTTTCTTCTTCTCGGATAGATTTGGACATGTCATTTTTCTCCTCATTCACCTTTGTAACCGATGTTTTGAAGATTCCCTTTAACTTTGCCAATTTTCATTAACTTTTCTAGTTTTTCTGTGTCTCCATTCAACATTCTCAATCCCTTTTTGGGACTTACTAATTTCATTCTAGCTTCACCAAGCTCATCTGATGTCAATGTCAATTTCTTTTATAAATCTTGGATGATGTTCTTTATGGAGAGATTCTCTTCCTTCAACTTTCATTCTTTCTATATATTTTCACTCATTTTTTGTACATTAGTTCGTAAGCCTCGTAAATGTTCTCCTTTTTATCACTTGAACCACTTTCATCACTGTCATAATCTAAAATCGAGCTTTGAGTTGAATCATTTGCATTTTTCCCAAAATTTTCTAATTTTTTCACTTTTTCATCTTCAGTTACTTCCTTCTCGGTTACTGTTAAACAAGTAACTAGACTTTTGCTATGTAAAGCAACTAACGCAGTATCATTAGTGATTTCTTCTTCACTACTATATTCACTCTTGGATTCATTCTTACTCCAAGTGCTAGTAAAGGATTTTCCTTTTCTCTTCTTCAAAGTATTAGCACATTCGACTTGGACGTGCCCGAAACTTTGACACTCATAACATTTGATTCTCTTCACCTTTTTTTTTCACCTTTTTGAGTTTCGACTTATAATGCCAATCATTTGCTTCTTTTTTGCTTACCCCTTAAAAGATTCATTTCGAAATTTGTAAGAATTCCGATTACCTTCTTCAATGACAGATCATTAATGTCGTGGGCTTCCTCTATTGCTGCAATTTTTGAAATAAATCTTGGAGGTAGTGATCTCAACGTCTTCTTGACAAGTTTCTGATTAGAATATTTCTTTCTGAGTTGATGTGCATGATTTGCTATATCTCGCAACCTTTCATGAAAGTCCCCAATGGTTTCATTTTCATCCATCTTTAGTTCTTCAAACCTCACAGCTAATATCTGTAGTCTTGACGCTATCACAGACTTGGACCTTTCATGAATAGTCTGTAAAGTATTCCACGCTTCTTTAGCCGAATCACAGGCCGATATCATTAAGAAGCGTCCTTCATCAACAACACTAAAAATTGTGTGCATTGCTTGTAAGTTTCCAAGTGCCCTCTCTTCTTCGACTATTGTTCATTCAGATGGATCTTTTAGAATTGTCTCTCCTTTATTATCAATAATCATCGAATGCAGCCAGCCATCTAACATTGAGTTCCATGTTCTTGTTCCCTGTGCCTGAATAAAGACCCTCATCCGTGATTTCCATGCAGGATAATTGGAAGCATCTAACAGTGGTGTTCTGGTGATCGATGCACCCTCTCTAGTAGCTATGTTCGCGAAATTAAGATTTGCAGCAACTTGCTACCAAGCTCTGAATTGATAACCTGACTCTGATACCAATTGAAAAACTGTATGTGTAAATTAATTCGCGAACAAACCAATTTTACATGATTGTCTCTGGCACAAATAATTAGTCAAGCAAAAATATCAGACGACACCAAAAATTTGTTAACGCAGTTCAGCACTCCTTGCCTACTTTTGCGGGGACTTTACCCAGATTAAATCTTTCACTGAAATACAATAGGTTAACTCAAGGCCTTACTAAGCCTACACCACTCACCCTTGACACTATCTCTCGATCTCACTACCTGTGAAAGATTTTCACTCCCAATAACACAACCGACTTGTGTTAACCTAGTCGGAGGACTTTTCTAACTATTTTAACTCAAATAACAATCAATAAAAGTAACTCAATTATTTAATCAACTAAGAACTGAATAACAATATACTTGAGATAAAAGAAAGACTTCCCTATGATTTTATCTTCTCAAAATAATCCAGCTGAATCTCTTCACCATAGCTAACTCTTTCTACATCAAAAGCATGTCTCAGTGTTTTGTCAATTAATAACTAATGCCCACTTCATAAACTCACACCCACAGCCACGGTCAATGTTATACCAGAGATTCACTTCAATTTCCTCAATTAGAAAAATGTGTGCAACACTAACACCTGTTTATCAACCCACTACGTCGTAGCTAACTTCACCGTAGCCTCTGTCACCAATCACACGTTATTCAGCAATCTTCCAAGACATACCCATCACTGCAGTCACTATTTCATTGAACAATTATTTCACCTCACTTCAATGCCACACACACACGTCAATACCCATTGTCGCACACACACGTTAGAGATAGACTCCCACTCACACCAAACTGTGTTTTGTTTTTAATCTTCAATTAACGCACTTCAACTCCATACTATACACGCACATTCACACTTTACCACAACCACGCATAAGAGATTTTTTCACTAATATCTACTGCACCAAAATCACAAACTACATCAGCTCTTTTCACTTTTGATGATGAGACTCTTTCACTTTAGACAATAGAAGAAAGATGGTGTGCGAAAATTCCTGGTCATTGTTTATACGCTAGCTAAGGCCTATTACTCCACGACAAAAAAAATCACTCCTCAACTATAAGTAAGAACACCCACACGACTTTTGAACCCCATTGCCATCAAAAAAATCTGCACATGCAGCTGTATTTTTCCAATAACAATTAACACACCATCCACCGTTGTAATTACACGCCTCTATGAGATTTGCTTCAGCTCTAGATAGAGACGTGCACATGCACTCAAGCAAGGAGAATTCTATTTCAGTCACACAACAAAACAACATCTAAGTCCCTTTATTTTCTTCTATCCATAAAATCCACAAATCCACGCAAAACATAATTCAATTACCAACATGATAATAGACTTCAATCCAAGATAAGATTCTGTCACAATTACAAGATTATCCATATAGTTTTTGAATCCAAAATCATTATCTAATTAATATCTTATATGTTCAATTAATAAATAATGTCAAAATTAATTATTTAGATATATAACATATATCCTAACAGTTCTTCGTATAGCTTCATATCCGTTTATACTACAAAGATTTAACTACAACGCAGATGGGACCATCAAACGACATAACTCGACTAGTTATACTAGGAAAGAGCTAATTTAAAGGAGCGGAATACAATGGAACTTTTGCTCCAGTGGTCAAAATGGTGATTGTTTGAACTTTGAACACTTTTGACGGTAGCAGTTATTAAAAAATGGGAACTTCACCAATTGGAAGTGCACATCGCATTTTTGCATGGAGATTTGGGTGAAGAGGTTTACATATAGATTAAGACAAGCACCAAGATGTTGGTTTTCCAAAATTGTGTCTACAATGAAACAATAAGCATGAACTCAAATCATATCCAGATTATTCCTTTTGTTTACGTTAAAAATGACGTATGTCTGCATGTTCTCGTATATGTGGATGATTTGGTTCGTGCAAGAAATGATTCAGAGGCCATAAAACAATTCAAAAAGAATCTTGGTGAAAGCTTTCAGCCACAAAACAATTGAAAGAGTATTTTGGTGAATGCTTTCATATGAAAGACTTAGGTTCCTTGAAATATTTCCTTGGGATAAAGGTGGAATGTGGAACACAAGGGATACTTTTGTGTCAAACGAAGTATGTAATAGATATAATTTTTGAAAACAAGCCTACTTGGGTCTTACCTGCTGCATTTCCCATAAAACAAATCATCATCTTGCATCGGCCGAAGGACCATTTCTTGAAGACCCTAAGAAATATAAGCGTTTGATTGGAAGGCTTATTTACCTAACCGTAATATAAGTTATGCAATTCTCATTTTGGCTCGATTTATGCAGACACCTAGACAAGAGCATTGGCAAGCAATTCTCAGGGTGGTACGATGTCTAAATGGGTCTTCCTCTTCGTTCTAGTGGTAACTTAGATTGGGGTAGTTATCCTTTGACACAACAATCTTTGACTGGATATTTTGTATTCTCGGGGCAATTACCCATATCATGGAAGACGAAGAAGCATCACACAATATCACGCTCCTCGGCTGAAGCAGAGTATCGATCACTAGTTGCTACCACCTGTGAGTTAAAATGGTTGCAAGGATAATTAGCCTCTTTAGGGGTGAAATACAAAGGATACATGCACATATTTGTGTACAGAGGTGAATTGTCATTTTGTTCAGAATGAGCTTAGATGAGGTAACATTGTCACATTCTATGTTCACACCTCTCAACAGCTTGCAGCAGTCATATTAACAAAAGGGCTTGGCATACAAAGGTTCTGTATTTTCTTTGACAAGTTGGGCGTTTAAGAACAAGACACGTCAATTTGAGGCGGAGTATTAGATGATATGATATGATCCTGTATGATTTGGTTGTTTAAACTAGATAGTGTTGTTTGAATATTGAATATGTATCATGTAAAGATAAGAGATGTTAGCAGAAAGACAAGCACTAGAAGATAAAAGTAAAATAGTTTTAGTTAGCAGAAGTATAACATCATCTGCTGTATAATAAAATTAGGAACCAAAGTTCCTTAAGTGAGCTTACACGACATTGATATTGTACTGACTCCATTAGAAAATGTTGTAGTCTGTACCAAACGCAAAATATAAACAAATTTTGCATAGACTTAAGTTTCATTTGTTTATAAAATTGGAGTAAAGGGGTAGAGAACACGATCTTCATTGCCTAGCTCCTTAACTAACTCCAGTTTTATATTAAAAACAGCTTGACTGGTGGACAAGAGAGCTTATTACTTATTAAACCAGCGACTGCTAAGACTGCTAACCTCATTTTCAGACATTGAGTGGAAGAGCTCTAACGACCACATGTTTTAGTGTCCAATGAACTCTCTTTTTATCTTCTTATGTATAGCAAAATTGTTTCACGTCTTCGGTATCCGATTCCTACTAGCAAACTAATAAACTGTAGCGGGACTTCTGTAGATGGAAAAGATAGAGCTAGTATTCGTCCCTGGCCCTGGTATGGGCCATATTGTATCCATGGTTGAGATGGCAAAGCTTCTCGTCAATCATGAAGAACGACTCTCAATAACAGTCCTTGTAATGAAGCTCACCTCCGAGTCTCAGGTCAAAGAGTACACCGATTCACTCTCTGCCTCCACTACTACGTCCACTCGTATCAGATTCATCGACCTACCAGGTGAAGAGCCAAACTCGAATGCTAATCCCTGTATGACACTCGCTTTCGTTCGAAGACAAAAACCCCATGTCAAAGATGCTATCTTTATCCTCAAAAAGTCTACCCTGGACTCGCCTCTGCTTGTGGGATTGGTTCTTGACATGTTCTGTGCATCCATGGTTGACGTCGCCAATGAATTATGCATCCCCTCCTACATTTACTTCACGTCCTGTGCAGCTTTTCTTGGTTGTTGCTTCCATATACAGGTTCTTCACGATGAGCACGAAGTGGACACTTCTCAATTCAATGGTACTGATCGCGAATTGCCAATTCCGAGTCTTGTGAACCCTTTACCCGCGAGGGTTTTCCCTCCTCTGGCTCTTAACAAAGATTCACTCCCGGATTTCCTGGAAAGTGGGAGAAGATTCAGAGAAACGCATGGCATAATAGTGAATAATTTCTTGGAGCTTGAGCCTCATGCAATCAACTCTCTGTCTGATGGCAGGACGCCCCCTATCTACCCTCTAGGACCCATCCTAAATCGGAAGAGCAATAGCCATGTTGTCGGGTCGGATGTGAGCAGCAAATGTGACGACATCATGGAATGGCTTGACCATCAACCTAGATCATCTGTGTTATTCCTGTGTTTTGGGAGCTTGGGATGTTTTGGAGCTGACCAGACAAAAGAGATTGCTTGTGCTCTAGAGCGAAGTGGGCATAGATTCTTGTGGTCTCTACGCAAACCCCCAAAACAGAGCATGACAGAAGCACCCAGTGACTACGCTGATCCTCAAGAAGTCTTACCAGAAGGATTCGTCCATCGAACGGCTGATATTGGGAAGATTGTGGGGTGGGCTCCACAAATGGACATCTTGGCCCACCCAGCAATTGGAGGGTTCATGTCACACTGTGGATGGAATTCAATCCTAGAGAGCATATGGTTTGGGGTTCCAGTAGCTGCATGGTCAATGTACGCAGAGCAACAGTTCAATGCCTTTTATATGGTTGTTGAGTTGGGATTGGCCATAGAGATTAAGATGGATTACAGGATGGATTTCAAGTCCAGTAATCAAACGGTAGTCAGCGCTATAGAAATAGAGAGAGCAATAAGGTCCTTGATGGTTCGTGATAGTGAACAGAGGAAGAAGGTAAAGGAGATGAGTATGAAGAGTAGAGAAGTAATGATAGATGGTGGATCTTTCTACTCTTCTTTAAGCCGTCTGATTGGAGATATGGTGGAGAATCATGGCTTGAAGCGCTTGAACTAGCTACAAATTCTCTGACATTTGCCTTCCATCCAAACAGAAAGTGTGTAAATGTCTTAATAAATTACCAATAGCTAGGTCTTATTCATGGATCTTTCCATTGGTGTTTTGTTATAGCAGGAGATACGTAATAAAAAACAGTTGAAGAAGCGAAGAAAGGTAAACGCTTGCCAGATTTCACCTGAACCTCTAAAATCTAAATTTATTTGGCCAATTATAATGAAACTGAATCATAAATGCAGGTAGGAAACGATGCAGCATTTAAAAGTTGAAACCGAAGAATACTTTTCTTTGTTTGGTTACTTCAAACTGAATCATAAATGTACATGATGCTTTATAAGTCCATAGCTTGAAGCAATTATTTTCATTCTCTTACTCTCCAAGCCTAGATCTTCTGAAACAATGGAATCCCCATACACTGAAGATGCAGAGTCAAAGCATGGAAAACAGGTTATCTTATTCATAAATTACCTTTCTGAAAAAGTTTTCATAATGCAATTAATGTATATAAACACAATATGTTCTTAACAGATCACAAACACTATTTTCTACATAGAGAGCAGAGTTTCTGTTTGTTCTTCGTACCTTCACCTGGAATTGGCCACCTGATACCGACGGCCGAGTTGGCACGGCTCCTCATCAACCACAACCGCCGTCTCTCCGCCACCATCTTGATCATGAAGCTGCCATTCCACGATTGCTTCACAACCAACATTAAATCACTCACCGCCTCCTCCAATGATCGCATCCATTTCATCGACCTCCCCCTCAACGAATCCGCATTCGATAAGAGCTCCGAAGACTTGTCAACGACAACATGGAAACCTACAAGCATCTTGTCAAAGAAGCTGTTTCATAGCTCGTTGCGACGGATTCACGCTCGGTTCCGCGGCGGGATTCTTCGTATACATGCTCTCTACGACTGGTGTTAACGTCAAGTGCTGGTTTTCTCAGCGTGATGTGGCACCTGCAACACTTGCATGATGTGCATGTCGTTGACACCACTGAGTTCAGGGAATTGGGGATCAAGTTGGAGAATCCAGGCCTGGTCAACTCGCTTCCTGTCAGGGTTTTGCCTTCTGCTTTGCTCAACAAGTTTACAGCTGCGCGGCTTCTTGGCTTTGCTAGTAGGTAAAGAGAAGACAAGGGCATTGTCGTAAATATGTTTTGATTCATTTGTTAGGTCTCATTTTAGATAATTTTTTATATACGCTTCGTTTACTTTTTTTTTTTTTGATAAAAGGGAGGCAAAACGCCCAGATAGACACATTACAAACACCGCATTCGTGGGTAGGTTGAACCCGATCTATCTTACTCAAGGATAGACGTCAGCCCTTCTGGAGGGATAGTAAATTCATGATATCTTAATGGGAGGCGTATTGCGAAGTTTGCCAACCAGTCAACATCCCAATTGCTTTCTCGATAAATGTGCACAAGTTTGACTTCCTAAGGTTTGTTGAATAACTATTTGATATTGGTAACCAAGGTCTAGTTGCTATGAGCGGAAGGATTTCTCTTGATAAGCAGCTTGATTACGCATGTACTATCCACCTCTAAAATTACTCTTCTCGGTCCTTATTGCCAAGCTAACTCCAGCCACTTAAAAGCTCCCCAGAGTTCTACAGTGATAGGAGTGCAGCTACCAATACGAAAGGCAAAACCAGCCAACCAATTCCCCAATGCTTCTCTTATCAATCCTCCGGCCAATGCCAAACTACAAGTCTCCTTGAAAGAACCATCGATATTCGACTTAGACCACTTCTCTGCTTGAGCATGCCACCCATCCCGGATGGCACGGTAAACCACTTACGGGTTAGTTATTCTAGTAATAGCATTGACCTTTGCAATATCTTTAACTATGGCCACGATCATGTCTACGCTTAGTTTTGGTGGGATTGCGGAAAACAGACGATGATTTCTCCATTTCCAAAGAAACCAACATGTAACCTTAAAGATTAGGCACCATTCCACTTCGCCACCTGAGGTAGGAAATTTGGATAAATTATGCAGTAACCAAGTTGTGGGTTTTTCTGTTATAAAATTATGCCATAAGTGGAGAGGAACTAGCTGGGTCCATATTGCTTGGGCAGTTATACAATCCAGTAGTACATGGATACAAGATTCCTCTGACTAAAACAGGTACCACAACTGGTATCAGTACTAATATGCAGTTGGTAGCGTTCCAAGTTAGTTAAAAGTTTGTCATGCAAAGTTAGTCAAAGGAAAGTTCAAATCTGTTGTGATCCCTAGAAATGCTAGACAATTTTCCTGTTTTTGTCCTGTGGATTCCACGAGTTTTTACATAGCATTTCATGGGCCAACTTGATAGTAAATATTCCTGATTCAGTCCATCCATTATAAATTTTATCCTTCCTAATGGGAAGAAGGAGGTCTCATGGCTGCTAACTTCAGACAAACAGACGCTGGAAGCCTTAATCGTAGACTATTCCATTTCCAGTTTCCTTGGTCATCTATATAATCCTTTACCCGTAGAGTTTTCTCTGCTTCTACAATAGGGGACACAACCAGTGCAGAGAGTCTATAATTTCCCAACCACACATCCTCGCAAAATCGGACCGATTCCTTATTGCCTGTTGCCCATATAATGCCTTGGTACATGAATAGCCACACTTTGCAAATGTGTTGAAAATTGACAGGCCCGATTTAAGGAGGAGTGCATGAGAGGGAGAGAGCATTGGGCTTGATGTTAGGAGGCCCACTAGCAAAATGTCCTAAGGCATTATGGTTTGGCTCCTTTAGGCTTATAAGTCCTTCTCTTCTTCTTCTTCTTTCCAATGTGGGACATTCTCACTCCAATATTCCAACACTCTCCTTCAAGTCCAATTGGCCTGCTCAGTTGTGACTTGCCTGCAATTTTTTATTTCTTTCTTTTTTTCTTCTTTTTTTCTTCTTTTGGGCATTTTTGATTTTTTTGCCTGAGTTTGTGTTCACTTAGAGTCTTAGAGGTCACAATGTCTTTTTTGGGCTTGTACTTTTGTTGAATTTTAGAGGCCACAGGTCCATCTCTTTTCTCGCCTATCTGGGTCTTCCTTACTGAGCCTTTTTCATTGGGTTTCAGGTCTTGGGCCGCAGATCCATTGTCTTATGCCTGGGTCTTCCTCACTGAGCCTTCTTCACTTTTAGGCTTCAACTTTCTTCATTGAGCTTTCAGGTCTACTTTGTTTTTGGGCTTCAAGTCTTGGACCGCAGGTTCATTTGTCTTGGGTCTTCCTCACTGAGCCTTCTTCTCTTTTTGGGCTTCAACCTTCTTTATTAGGCATTTAGGTCTTCTTTTGTTTTTGGACTTCAGGTCTTGCGTCACAGGTTTATTTGTCTTATGCCTGAGTCTTCCTCACTGAGCCTTCTTCTCTCTCTGGGCTTCAACCTTCTTTATTGGGCCTTTAGGTCTTGCAATTTATCAAGCCCAATCCGCTAGGATTTCTAGGATTTTCATAAGCCGAAACAAAACTGGTGGGCTCTAATACCATGTTTAAAATTCAATGGGTTCAATTTAAGGAGGAGTGCACGAGAGAGAGAGAGAGAGAGAGAGAGCATTGTTGGGCTTAAACTAGGAGGCCCACTACCAAAATGCCCCAAGGCATTATGGTTTGGCTCTTTTAGGCTTATAAGTCCTTCTCTTCTTCTTCTTTTTTCCAATATGGGACATTCTCACTCCAATATTCCAACAAAATGGCTCTCCAAAGTAGAGAGCAGTCAACTTGCACTGTAACAGCCCAGACCACCCGCTTGCAGATATTGTCCGCTTTGGGCTTGGCCCGCACGGTTTTGTTCTTCCAGGCTC
>JANQBM010000220.1:3368676-3381263 GCA_025594535.1 Erythroxylum domingense | reverse complement strand
GCCACCTTCGCGGGGCACGGATCCGGATATCACTGTCGATATCGGGTTCGGGTCCGGCGGGAGTTGGGGTGTTACATGCACTATCCCAGGGAGAACATATTTTCCTCTTAAAACTTACACCTAAAAAGGCTAGTGATTAGCAATTACCTGCCAAGCTAGCTTCAGGATAAAGGCTTCATTACATTGCTTCATCCTTCTCAATCCAAGCCTGCCACTTTCTTTGGGTTGATAAACATCGGACCACTTTATTAGGTTCAGCTTTCGCTTTTCTTCAAATGCTCCCCACAGAAAACCACTATAAACCTCCTTAATTTAGTTGAGAACGTTGGGATTAATAGGTGTAGTTTGCATTGTGTAGCAAGGGATAGAAAGAGCAGTTGATTGAGTTAGAGTAGCTCGGCCTGCTAAGGAAAGATTGAGCGCTGATCAGTTGGTGACCCTCTGATGGACTTAATCTACAATGGGTTGATATATACTTTTGCTGATCCTTCGATGTAGGATCGGTACTCCAAGGTATTTGCCCAGGTCCTTGACAAGCTTGAATCCCAGTTGATGGCTAAGGTCTTTTGCTTCCCTCTCAGACACACTATTAGTACAAAAAAGCGTGGTCTTGTCCTTTCTCACCAATTGGCTTGAGCTATCGCAGAAAGCGCTCAACACATTGTTAATTGTCTCCACTTGATCGTCGACATCCTTAGCAAATAGGATTAGATTGTCTGCAAAAAATAAATGAGAGATAAAAGGTCTACTTCTACTTGTTTTGAAAGGAATCCATTTCTTCGAACAAACTTGTTCATCAATGGCCATAGCGAGTCATTCCATGCTCAATACAAAGATATATGGTGAGATAGGATCGCCTCGACAGATATCACGCGAAGGCCAAAACTTTTCAAAAATTGAACCATTCCAAATGATTTGCATTAATGGAGAGCTAATACATCTGAGAATAAGGTTGATAAACTACAGTGGGAGACCCATGTCCTCTAGAGTATCTTCAATAAACACCCAGTGAAGTCTATTGTAAGCCTTGCGGAGATCGATTTTGATAGCCAAATATTTCGTACCCTCTCGACGCCTTATATTATATATGAATTTTTGGGCAGTAATGATGTTGTCCGTTATATGTTTGCTATGCATGAAACTGGTTTGGGATGAGCTTACCAAAGTAGGGAGCAATGGCTTCAATCGATTGGCGATAACTTTCATAATCAACTTATATAACACAGTACACAGACTAATTGAAATAGTCCAGAGTCATAGGGCTGGCAACTTTAGGTATAAAAATCAAAAGGGTTGAATTTGAAAAACCGAAATGGTTAAATATTTCGCAAATTTTCATAAACTTCTTTGGCACGAACAAAATAAAACCAAGCAAGAAAAAAATAATAAGAACGTTGAAATTTTGGTAATACAGTTCGGCACTCCTTGCCTACGTTTGCGGGGCCCTCATCCAGCTTAATCACTTTCACCGAAGTACAATAGATTTACCCAAGGGTTTACTAAGCCGACACTACTCATCCCTTGACACTATCTCTCAATCTCACTTCTCGTGAAAGAATTTCACACCCAATAACACAACTGACTCGTGTTAACCTCAACAGAAGATTTTCTTAACAATATTTGATAATAAAGATATGAAATAAACAACTCAAGTGATTAAATAATAGCTAACATAAACAAAGACCACACTTGAGATAAACAAGAACAACTTCCCGATAAGTTCCTCTTCTCTAAAATGGATTTGAAAATTGTTAACAAAAATTGGTGGAATCACACAATACTCTAAACTACCTTATGGCTGCACTAAGAACATATTCAGTGTGACAAATCAATCAATTTAGTCTCCAGTAAAATCACCAAGAAATATAAACCAGAAGCGTATTGACTACATACCCAACAATTAACCAATCGCTAGAAGTCACATGTACAAAACAGTTATAGAGTAGTAAGCCACACACCAATCATTTACACGCCCGTGAACAACCAACCGTGCAACACAGAAAAATTCAGAAGCCAACAGCAGTGACACAACTCACACTAACATTTACGGTCACCATCTGTTACAAGAACCTAAAGACAAATTTAGGGCACAAGCCAAACTTCAAGGAGTTGAATTAAAATGTACTTGAGAGTTAAAAAGAACTCTTCCTTTATATTCTCCACTTATACAGAGAAGTCAATTAGGAGTTTGCCAATCACAAGATTTCATGCCACTCAAGATTTTCTTTAGAGTAAAAACCAAAGATGCCAAATGGTCTTTTTGCTTTCACGTAAGCTTTGTTTTTTTTCATATGTCATTAATGCCCAATACCTATCTACGCACACACATCTTCTAATGCTAGCTTCATAGATTGATCTTCAACCGAATGGTATATTAATCTTAAGCGATGAGTTCAACACTTAACATGGAAAAATCTAACAATACACCCCCTTCAGCCACATACACATAATCCACACTACATCTTGCCAAGATACACATCAATTAGAGATATAACTTTATCACAACTACAACATTATCTAAGATAGCCTTTTTATTTTTGAATCCAAATGATTAGCTATCATCATCCAATTAATAATAAATATGCCAAAATAAAATAAGTAGATATATACACCATATATCTAACAATCTCCCCCTTTTTGGCATATTTGTCACAAATCCTAAGCTCCCCCTAAATAGCATAATTGGACATATAAGTATCAAATTCACAATTTATAAAAACTCCCCATCACTCCAACATCAAGTTCTAAAGAACATCTATAGAAACAATAATTCAATCATCCAAATTTCTCCCCCTTGGGACAAAAGATGCCAAAAAGCAAGACTAATAGTCATTAAAGTATCTTAAAATCTCCCCCTGAATTGAACAGTCACCAAGAGTAATCTGATGTCTCCCCCTTGGAACAAAAGTGTCAAAACGAAGCATGCCTTCAACATAATCAATCTCAACGAATAAAGAAACATATAAATCAACGGTAGGTGCAGTGAAAGAATCATATGCACGCCAAGATGACAATTTATCACCATGCAAAACACCAAGAGATATTCCTAAAAGAGAGAGAGATACCTAAGAGAGAGATCCATACTGATGAAAGAGCTAAAGAATCTTCAGTGAAGCTAAATAAAAGTCACAATGTAAACTACTAAAAGGATAGAACAACAATCGCAACATAAAAACTAAAGAAGAATTAAAGAAGACTTCTTTTTTTTACTTTTCTTTTCCCCTTTTTCTGTTTTTTTTTAAATAACATCAAACTATACTTCAAAAATATAAAGCACACAATCCATGTGCCCCTCGAAGAAATTTAAACATGGGTTTATTTCTCATCACATTATCTCGGTCATCAACTGTCTGATTGATTTCTTCATCTGAAGTAACTAACTTATCCTTAGTTTGAACAGTTGCTTCAAACGCAGTAACTAACTATGAATCTGGACACCTTTTTGTTTTTCCTTCACTCCATCTTTATAATTGTCTTTGATCCTTTCTAACACAAGTGGATTTCGGTACTAAAGGTTGATTCTGAAATTTATGTGAGGGATGTAGAATTCTTCGACTTTGGCTTCTTTGACATAGCATTTGCAGTGACTAGTAACATTTTGGCCTTATATGCCTAATAACTCCGCAAAAATGACACGTGGGTATAAATCTTTAATTCTTTCTCAATGTTTCTTCTTCTTGAACAGATCTGGACATATCATTTTTCTCCTCATTCACTTTAGAGCACTCACCCTTATAGCCAATGCCTTGAAGATCCCCTTTAGCCTTACCAATTTCTATTAACTTTTCTAATTTTTCAGTGCCTCCATTCAACATTTTCAATCCCTTTTTGGTACTTGCTAACTTTAGTCTGGCTTCACCGAGCTCGTCTAAAGCTACCATCAATTTCTTTTCTAACTCTTGGATTGTGTTCTTCATAGAGAGGTTCTCTTCATTCAATCTGTCATTCTTTCTACATTTATTCAACCATTTTTCATACATAGCTTTGTAAGACTCATAAATATTATTATTTTTCTTACTTGAACCACTTTCATCACTGTCATAATCTAAAATTGAGCTTTGAGTTGAACCATTTGTGTTTTTTCCGAAATTTTCCGATTTTCTCACTTTTTTATCTTCAGTTACTTCCTTCTCAGTTACTGTTAAACAAGTAACTGGACTTTTGCTATGTAATGCAACTAACGCAACATCATTAGTAATTTCTTCTTTATTACCATACTCACTCTCGGATTCATTCTTACTCTAAGTGTCAATAAAGGATTTTCCTTTTCTCTTCTTCAAAGTATTTGCACACTCGGCTTGAACGTGCTCAGAGCCTTGACACTCATGACACTAGATTTTCTTCACTTTCCTTTCACTCTTTTGAGCTTTGACTTGTTGCTTTAGATTAGTATTCAATGAGCTTCCATCATATTGTTTGAATTCGGATTTTTCTTTTTTATCCTTTTCAACCATTTGCCAAAGTTCCGTGTAAGTAGTACCAAGTTTTATTTTTCATCAGATTCCTCCTTTGCATCATTCACACCTTTACTAGTCTCAACCTGTAACGCCAGTCCTTTGCTTCTTTCTTGCTTACCGTTTAAAAGATTCATCTCAAAATTTGTCATGTTCGCAAAACTAGGATCTGCACCAACTTACTAATAAGTTCTGAAACGGTGACCTCGCTCTAATGCCAATTGAAAAACTGAAATGGTTAAATATTTCGCAAACTTTTCGTAAACTTCTTTGGCACGAACAAAATAAAACTAAGCAAGAACAAAATAAAAAGAACACCAAAAACTTTGTAACGCAGTTCGGCACTCCTTGCCTACGTCTGCGAAGCCCTCACCCAGTTTAATCACTTTCACCGAAGAATAATAGATTTACCCAAGGCTTTACTGAGCCAATGTCACTCAACCCTTGACACTATCTCTCAACCTCACTTCCTGTGAAAGAATTTCACACCTAATAATATGATCGACTCGTGTTAACCTCAACAGAGGATCTTCTTAACAATATTTGATAATAAGATATGAAATAAACAACTCAAGTGATTAAATAATAACCAACATAAACAAGGACAACACTTGAGATAAACAAAAACAACTTCCTAATAAGTTCCTCTTCTCTGAAATGGATCTGAAAATTGTTAACAAAAATTGGCAGAATAACACAATACTCTAAACTACCTTATGGCTGCTCTAAGAACATATTGAGTGTGACAGATCAATCAATTTAGTCTTCAACAAAATCACCAAGAAATATAAACCAGAAGCATATTGACTGCATACCCAATAATCAACCAATCGCCAGAAGTTGCATGCACAAAACAGTTATAAAGTAGTGAGCCACACACCAAAAATCATTTACACGTCCGTGAACAACCAACTGTGCAGCACAGAAAAATTTAGAAGCCAGCAATAGTGACACAACTCACCATATATTAATCTTAAGCGATGAGTTCAACACTTAACAAGGAAAAATCCAACAATACTCCCCCTTCAACCACATACACATGATCCACACCACACCTTGTCAAGATACAAATCAATTAGAGATAGAACTCTATCACAACTAGAACATTATATCTACTAGTAGAGTACCACTTGAAAAGGTTTCTTTCACCATATTGATAAGAGAAGTGCCTACAATGTCCCATTGACTTTGGAAAATTAGAGGTGTAAACCCATCACTTCCGACTACTTTCATTGGGCCCATTACAAACAGAGCTTGCTTTACTTTAGCTGTGGTAACTGGCATCTCAAGCTAACACAGATCTCTATTAGTTAATTGTGGAAATTTACCTCGAGTTTCATACTCCAAAAGTGCCCCCTCGTCTTTAGTATATAGGTTGGTGAAGAAGGTCACTATGGCTTGGCATAAGGAATCCTTATTAGTGCACTAATTTCAACCATCAATCTTCAACTTTTCAATTCTATTTTGATGCCGTCGTTCTTTGGTTTTATCATGAAAATAGGATGTATTTTTATCTCCAAACTCAAGCCAATCGCAACGGACCCATTGTTGCCACAACATTTCCTCTTGAGTAAGCATCGTCTCATACTCCTCTAATAGTTGTCCTTCGAGTGTCTATAATTTCCTGAAATGGTACATTTCCAATGTCTTTTGGATGCCATTGAGCCTTGCCTCTAGTCTTCTTTTTTTATGCCAAATACTGCCAAAACGCACTAGTTCCAATCCTGTGCCACCGTCGCAAACTCTTGAGCTGCTAGAAATGCATGAGTTTGCAATTTCCAATGTTCAGAAACTAGAACGTTGAAATTGTAATAAGTTAGCCATAGGGAAAGAAACCTAAAGACCTTTCGAACGGTCTCCTGCTCTCAACCCCTCGTTTTTATAAGTAAATTTCTATGATCAGAATGAAATTTGGAAAGATGGAGGATCGAAAAAAATTGGAATTGGTGTAGCTATGAGTGGTTACCCAACACCCAATCAGTCCTCTCTAAGAGACCTCCCTGAGACGAAGTATATCTAGGTCCTGTGTACCCCAAGTCTGTTAGTGCATTATCCTATACAAATGTCTGAAGGTTTGAAACAATCCACTTCTCGAGTGAAAGCCTCCCTTCTTATCCTCGACCAGTAACATTACGTTAAAATCACCCGCAAGTAACCATGGATTATTCCCAACAGTCACACTTTGTTGATGCAATGTAGGCCACAAACACTATATCTTAAATGCCTTGGGACTTGCATATACAGTTGTAAAATATGAAGGATAGTTAGAATGGCCTCTTATGCTCAAGTGGATGAATTAGGGGTGACTAAATTGCAAGTCGGTGCGCAGTAAGTCCTTCTATAATATCCAAAGTCTGCCACTGAACCCAGTTGCTTCTACACGATAGGAACAAGTGAAACCTATATCGGTAATCACTTCATCAACCGTCTCCCTTCTAATTTTTGGTTCCATAATTACTACCATGTGCAGATTATGAGTTCACTTGTATTGAAGAAAAAATTGTAAAAAATGCTTGCTTCTTGCACCTCGACAATTCCAAATAAAAATCCTTTCCATCATTGGATCAGTATCAAGAAAATAAGAAGCTCTAGAAAACTCCATAGGGATTCGCCCTATCCGTCCCACTGCCAGTATCACCTCAATGCTACCGCTTCAAGCATATTACTAACAACATCAGTAGGCAAGTGCTGCTCCAATGATTTCCCGATGGGGTGGGATATCTTCTTGAGTTGTGTTCCCTTCTTAACCTTCAGATTTATTAACACCCCTTTGCCATACTACTTAGTGGATCGGGGGTTCTGCCGTTACCCTCCATGCTGCCCTCAGATCTGGGCTACTGAGTGGGATCATCGTCCACCAGTATGTCTAGTATCTTGTAGGCTTTTTCAGTAGTTTCTCATATGACAATTAATTTGTGTTTCTGAGGATCCAATTTTATGTTCTGAACTAAATACTCGTGTCCCTGCATTTCCATCTCAATGGAATTTGTTGCTAGTCCTGGTAGTTTGTTTTGAGTCCTGGGCACTGCGAGCCCTACCATGTTATGGGATACCCTAGATTGGCGAGAGGTAGTTACAATATTGAGCTTTGGTGCTTGGGACCACCCTGTGATAGGAGTAAAACCATTAGTCTAATTGGTATGTCTACTTTCAACGCTGCCTTCCAGAATGGACTGTTCCTTTGGTGGGGTATCTTCAAAGTGGGTTTCCTTAAGATCTTATGCCGAAACGTCATTGTTTATATTTATTACGAATGAAGCAAATCTGGAGCCTGACCCCACAAATTCCTTTTTGTGCTATGGTAGTTTAGAGTTTGACATCACTTCGCCCATTTTTTGTTTCTTGTAGTTTTCCGTACTTAAGCAGGCACATGCATCCAGGGGCCAAATCTAGTTACATTGGTGGTTGGTTGATCCTAGAGCCGGCCCTAGGCAGGGGCAAGTAGGGCACTTACCCAGAGCCTATCACAAAAAAGGGCCCTTAATATTTCCTAACTTTAGCCTTTAGGTAAGTATTGAATGTAGAGATTCTAGAGAACGTTGGTGAGTTAGCAAATTCCAACAAGGCAACAATGTTGATAGTTACGAAATAAAGGCTTCTTAACATATTAGCATAATAATCTGACTTGAAAACAAAGGAAAGTGTCCCATTTTACAACGATATTAGCATTGAATAAGGAGAACGTTGTGGACGTAGCAACTTCTATATTTATTAAGTTAACGTTAACTTTGAAAGTCAACATTAACTTGTTAATTATAAATATTTTTGAAGTATTTAGGTTATTTTTTAACCTATAATTTCTTTATTTTCATCAATATATGTATCTAAGGTTATTCAACTCAAAACTTAGCTGCAAAAAATTTCACGATTCTATCTTCTGAGTTCTGAGTATAATTTAAAGGTAAAGTTTATGATTTTTCAATATATTTTTAGCTTATTAAATATTTGAATATGTTATAATTAATTTGTAATTTTTCATTAACGTGGACATTATATTAGCATTTTAAATCATAACATTTATATTAAATGATATTGTATTTATTTTTGTATCTTCTTTTTTATTTTTAGATTACTTATTATTTATAAAAATAATTAAATATTAATAAATAATTTAATTTTTATAATTGTAATTTTCATTATACTTTGCCACAAGTAATGTAATAATTGTTGGATTTGTGTTCTTGTAGAGTTTATGTAAGTTTAGTGATAATATGAATAAATCAAACAATTTAAGTTACTCAATTCAAAGACTACATAAATGATTTCCTTTATTATAAAAATATTTATGATTCTATTAACCATGTCGTAACAATAAAATAATAATAATAATAATAATAATAATAATAATAATAATAATAATAATAATAATAATAATAATAATAATATTTAATCATTTCCACAGCTTATAAAATAGGATAATATTTGACTTGAGAAACTTAGAATAGTTAATAACTTAGAATATTATTTGCTATATTTTTTTCCTAAGTATGTTAATTTCTTGTATTTTTATAAATTAGTGTGTCTCTATTATTAAAATTTGCTCTTTGTTTTTTTATTTTCAATATTAGATATTAAATTTTGTTATTTATTTTTTTCCTCTATCACAGATATAATACCATTTATATATCTTTGTGATACATTGTGAAGCTATTGGAGTTTGGTTGTGCCTGCATATTTCTTCCAGTTTCATACAGGTGTTTTTGTTCTTTTTCTAGCCCAACTGTGTTATAATTGGTTTATATTATGTTGCCTAAAAAGTATTTATCTAGAAGTGAAAAAAGGAAAAAAGGAAAACAAGTAGCACAGTTGATAAAATCCCAAAAAGGAGCAATTAATAAATTTATTAAAAGAGTAGGCTCCTCTAGTGAGAGTTTTGAGGAATTAGGTGAAGGTAGTTTTGAACAACATAAAGAAAACTTAAGTAATGAGATTCGTATTCATGAGGATATTAGATACCTGAGTGAGCATGAACATGTACCAAATCCATCCACTTTAAAAAATTTAAAGGCAAGTGAGCAAGTAAGCCCTATATTGGACATTTATGATCCTAGAAATTAAGATAATCTTAATAATAAAGCAAGGGATATTTTAGTTGAAAAAGGGCCAATAATAAAATTGAATCTTATGTTTCCTTTAGACAATCCCTGTCGTCATTTTTCATATTCTTATTATTATAGAAATTTGAGTAATGGAGAGATTAGCGATAGAAAATGGTTGTTTATTCTAAACATGTAGCTCAAGTATATTGTTTTTGTTGTAAGTTGTTCAAATCTACTAACAAACAAAGTGGATTAGCAAATGATGGATTTAGAGATTGGAAGCATCTTAGTGAGAGACTCAAAGAACATGAGAATTGCATTGAGCATATGACTAATATGAGAACTTGGAATGAATTAAGAGTAAGATTGAGCAAAAATCAAACAGTTGATAAAGATTTGCAATAAGAAATTGCAAAGGAGAAAGAACGCTGAAGACAAGTTTTGATAAGAATAGTTTTTGTTGTGAAATATCTTGCTAAATATATTTTAGCTTTTCGAGGATCCAATGAGAAACTTTACCAAGATGGTAATGATAATTTTTTAGGATTGATTGAGATGATTGCTAGATTTGATGCGATAATGCAAGATCACGTTAGACGTATTCAAAATCATGAAATTCATCAGCATTATCTTGGTCACAAAATTCAAAATGAGTTAATTTCTCTGTTAGCCCATAGCGTTAGAATTTCTATCATGGGGATCATTAAAGATGCGAAATACTTTTCTATTATTCTTGATTGTATCCCAGATTTGAGTCATCAAGAACAAATGAATTTGTTAGTACGATGTGTGAATATGTCAAATAAAAAATAAAAATAGAGCAGTACTTTTTAGAGTTCTTAAAGGTAGATCACACATATGGATTGGGACTTTTCAATGAATTATTGAATGCATTTAATTATCTTGATCTTAATGTTTATAATGTAAGGGGTCAAGGTTATGACAATGGTTCTAATATAAAGGGAAAACACCAAGGGGTTCAAAAGCGATTACTTGAAATAAATCCAAGAGCATTATATATGTCATGTGCTTGTCATAATCTTAATCTTACTCTTAGTGATATGGCACATTCTTGTGTTAAAGCTGTTTCATTTTTTGGAGCTGTGCAACGTATATATGCATTATTTTCAAGTTCTCCTAAAAGGTGGAAGGTTTTGCTTGATAATGTTTTAGGCTTAACTATGAAATCATTGTCTAACACTCGTTAGGAGAGTCGAATAAAAAGTGATAAAGCTATTAGATTTCAAGCCCCTCAAATAAGATTAGCTTTGATGGAATTATCTAGATCTTGTGATGATGCCAAGTCAAAGAGTGAAGCAGAAAACTAGGTTAGTGTACTTGAGAGTTTTGAGTTTTTACTTAGTATGGTTATTTGATATGATATTTTATTCGCTATTAACATAGCGAGTAAAAAGATGAAATCTAAATCTATGTGTATTAATGCTACCATAAAGCAATTAGAAGGAGTGATGGTATTTTTTTAGAAATACCATAAAGCAATTAGAAGGTGTGATGGTATTTTTTGAGAAATATAGAGATGAAGGGTTTAGCTCTAGTATGAATATTGTCAAAAGTCTTGAGCTTGAGATGAATATAGAGCCTACATTTTCAATTAGACGATGTATTATTAGGAAAAGACAATTTGATGAAATTAACCATAATGGAGAGATATAATCAGCTGAGGATTCTTTCAGAGTTAATTACTTTCTAGTTGTTGTGGATATGGCAATTACTTCGTTAAAGAATAGATTTGAATAATTAACGACATTTGATAATATTTTTGGATTCTTATTTGATTCAAAGAAGTTGAGGTCATTGGATGATAATGATTTAAGAGAGTGTTGCATTAATTTTACGACAACTTTTTCTCATGATAATGTGTCAGAAGTGGATTTAGATGATCTTTTTTTGAATTAAAAGTATTTTAAATGACTTTGCCAAATGAGTTAATGTCATCAGTTGAAATTTTAGAATTTATTAAAGCAACAGATTGTTATACAAATGTTTCAATGGCTTATCAAATTATATTGACTATACTTGTGACTGTAGCATCAGCTGAGAGAAGTTTTTTGAAGTTAAAATTATTAGAAACCTACTTGAGGTCATCAATGTCACAAGAAAGGTTGAATGATTTAGCTATGTTACGTATTGAGAAGGATATGGTGGACAATATTAATCTTGATAATATTATTAATGATTTTGCATCTAGAAATGCACAGAGAAATTGTTTTTCATAAATCATGATCCTCTGTGTGTTTATTAGTGTACTTTTCTTAATGTTTTGCAATCTAATATTGTTGTTTGATTGTTGCTATTGCTATATTGTTGTTACTGTTACTATTTTTAGTTATTTTATTGTTAATAATATTTGTAAGATATTATTAGCTAATGTTATAACTATTTAATATTTGGTTGAGTATGTAGACTTATAAATTGAGTCATATTGTCGATTTATTGGAGCCCTTTTTTTATTTCACCCAAAGCTTATAAAACGATAAGAACGGCCCTGGCTGATCCCACACTCGGTTTCCTTCTTTCGGGATTCTCGTTAGATCTTGCACCTCCATGTTAGCTAGAGTTGTAACTGTTGGACACTCTTTATCGACATGGTCGTAGTGTCCACAAGAGAAGAAAATTTGTGATAAGCCTTCGTATTCCACCCTTTGTACAGGTCCATCCACTGGAATTAATGGTTTAGTGAGGTCAATCTCCATTGCTAACTGTGCAAATTTTCCTCTATCTCCTACCATAGTGTTTTAGTCAAGTCTGATGACTCTTCCTACAAGTTAGCCAATGGCTCTTAACATGCTTTTGTGATAATATTGTAGGGGCATTTCGAGGAACCTGACCCATGTGACCACAACCTTCGGTGTAGCATCTGAGGTAAAAAAAGCTGGACTCCAAGGTTGTACTGTGAGATAGGTGCCTTGCATCAGCCATATGTTGGTTTATGCCCTTTTAGTCAATTTATTTTGGTTGTAAATTTATTTGTATGACATTATTATTATTCAGTAAAAGGCATTCTTTATCTTTGTGTATTTGTTAATTATTTAATTATTAATCATAAAGATAAAATCCATGGAATAATTATTAT
>JANQBM010000220.1:3346820-3363713 GCA_025594535.1 Erythroxylum domingense | reverse complement strand
TAGGATTCGTCACTCTAAAGTAATTAGAGAGAATATTCTACTGTTCTTGGTTAGTAATGATTTATGGAATTCTCTGGTCAGAGTGAGTTGACATTTGAAAAGGGTGTTTTCAAATTTCAATTATAAATTAATCACTAATTAGCAAGAACGAACATGATTGGATGATAAGAGTAGACACTGCATTCATACTATGTCCAATTAGAATATTGAATGATGAAATGATTAAATTATACATTATAGTCATGCATGAACAGATTAAGTCAATCACTATGACATTCCTGATATTTGGGTAATCATGACATGTTGTTAGCCGTCAATCATGATTTATGATTATGAATTGTTTAATTGGAGAATTAAAGATAAATTAATAGAAATTTTAATTTTTCTAATTCTAATTGTGAATTAGAATTATAATTTATAATCATTGCCAATTTATTAGGAATCTAATGGGTTACGCATCAAAGAGTAATTTGTGAAAGAAAAATCAATTTAATTAAGTTGGACTTAATTATAAAGTTTAAGAAAATTTAGGGATCAAATATGGGATATTTGATTTTATTAAAATTAAATTAATTATAATTAGAATTTAATTTTAATTATAATTAAAGATATTTAATTTTAATAAAAGACTCTTATGATTTTTCTATAAATACGGAAAAGTTTTTAGAAGCTAGCACCTCTATCTTTTTCCTCTCAAAGCAGTTGAAAATTGCTCCGTAGATATCATCAAAGACTGGATGCTTGAATAGCTCGTGATTGATCACTCGGAAAAAGGTTTCGAAGATTTTTTTTCAACAAGATAGCAAACAAGATAAGATTTCTAAATTGTTTATGTTTTATTCAAGTTTATATAATTATCGAGATCCGCTTGGAATCCGTAAAAAATTTTATTTTTCACTACGTCCGTAATTCGATCATGGTTAGATTCTAACACCATAATCCTCCCAGTAGTACATTTTTATAATCATTGGATAGTTGAAATTTAACAAGAAAGTATTGATTTTCCGGATCGATCATCTTATACTTTTCGATCGATTCCCACAATACGTCAATGTGATTGAGCAGGCCTTACAAGCCCAACATTCCGCCCAGCAATTGAACAACCATTGTTTGTTGTATAAAGGCATCTAGTACGGTTTTAACCCGTTTCGAGAACTAAATGGATGGAAAATCTCCTCTCTCAGTGACGAGGCTCCTCTGTGGCCGTCTTAACACGTTAGGCTCTCGTTGTTCCTTACTTCACCAAAACAAAAGTGACGACTACATGCTTGTGGGATAGGTCCACATCCATCTCGTTGTCTAAATCTAGTCCCGACTCCTCTATCTTGGATCCTATAAACTTCTCTTTGAAAGATGGGATGTGCATCCCCTCCGCGGGAACCATTTCCTCATCTCCCTGATCTCGAAATTTGACCTTCTTCGTGGTGCGTTCATCGTTCTCTGTCAGTAAGTGACGCGGTGAGCTCGGATCAGTGCTTTCACTTTCTTACATTAGATAGATGGAATTGTTGTTTTTATGGTGTTTGTTGTAGACAAATGATTAGCTTTTGTTGTATAATTTCACAGAATGATTTGTTTACTTTAATTCAACATTATATTAAGAAATCATAATAATATAAAATTTTAATTTTTTTTAAATGTTATATTTTATAAATTATTATTTATAAAATAGATATATTATGATGTATAATTTGTTTACTTTAATTCAATCTTATATTAAGAAATCATAATAATATAAATTTTATACAACAAATATGTATTTATTTGTATTAATATTTTTTTTACATATTTCTCATAAATTAAGATGATAAAAAGATCATTCAATTCTCATATAAATATAAAATTAAGAAAAATAAAAAATAAAAATGACTTATAATAAAAGAACTCAACTTCAAATATCTTTACATATTTCAAAATTTATTATAATATTTTTTACATATAAACACTAAAAGCATATATAATGTCAATATAAAATATAATTATGTTAACTTAATACATTTGGATTTAGTTACTCAATTTATAATCATTTTGTATAAGTATAATTACATAAAAAATTTATTTAATATATTCTTATTTATATCTCTATTATTTATTAAATAATTGTAAACAATTTTATTATATTTGTATATATAAGTAATTATTATTGTACAAACTTATTTTTACAAACTTAAAGACTAAAGAACTAACGTAAAGTATTAACATATATTTATTATAGTGCCACATTTCAAAATTCTAGTGAATAGGCATCAGTAACATCCAAGCTACGTTCGCCGACCAAACAAAGGTATATAAATGTTGAAATCTATTACAAGTGAAGCATCTACTTCATGCCTTTCCACTCTTTCTCATCATACGATTCTTCGTCGTCGTAATATTCTTCATCGTCGTCGTAATACTCTTCCTCGTCTTCGTCATCATCCTTACCATTCTCCGTCAACCCTCTTAGCTGCTGTCCTATCAATCGTTCTTGAATCCTATCCCGGATGGCAGTCCCCTAAATGATTCCAAAAGAAACATAGCATGACTACCAAGTTCAACTTCCTCGTTAGTTTTCACAACCGAGGTACCACAGAAAACCTTGTAAAGATAAGAAGAAAAGAGGTAGGGATGTAAGGCAGAAATGGGAATGAGGGAGAGAATGAGGTCTACCATTTTATGGCAACCTTCTTCAAACATTTCCAAAAACCCGGCAACCAAGCGATCAGCATTTTCCACCCACTCATTGCGATGCATTGCAACAGTTTGAATCTAGAACATCAAGATTATTTTAGTATGTTATGCTAACTAAATAATCACAAGATGAGGATGATTTGTAAATGTTGAAGGAGACAGAGGAAATTCCAACCTTTTCTCCAACTTTTTCTTGCTGTTCTTTAACTTTCTCTTGTAGCTTCTTCAATCTCATGTTGACTCTCAATCGCTTCTCCTATTAACATTACACCAAACAGAAACGTTCCTATTCAAAAAGTAATATAGATGGAGCTGAGCGCACTGTTCATTTTGTACTGCATCATCCAATTATAACCAAATAACTTAACATCAAAATAGTACATGCCTTCACATAGCTAACACCAAGCTCTTTTCTTGAGTATCCTCTATCCAAGTTACGCATGACATACTGATTATAATCTTTAACAATCCTCATAATGATGTCAGATGTAGAAATCCCATCAGTTCTTTTTGTTTCCTTAAACCTCCCAACTTTTTTGACCTGCATTTGAATTTAACTTATTATGACTATAAACCAAGAAATGGAATGGAATACGATGCAAGCACTCTTGATCAGCTCACAAATTCATAAACATCCTTTCCAGCCCCACTGGCATCTGCATAGCTGTAAACAAATACGAAGGCAAATGTCAGAGGAGAACAGACTTGAATTCAATATTAAACTCAAGAGGATAGGGACACAGAATCCACATTGAATGCTGAAAAGACTATTCATAACCTCTCCTCATCTAAGCCAACATAAAGCAATAAACTAGGATATGAACCAAAGGTAAAAAGATTGCATCATGGCTCTAAAGCTTTTCAATCTCTCGGAATGTCTTGGTCCAAGTCCTAAAGAAGATCATTGTGGGCCACACCACTAATGTTATGGCCAAGAAATAAAGGGAAAAGCATCATGGAAAAAAGAGCACATTCACTGTGGTAAAAAGACTCACGGAAGAGCATCGTGGGCCACATATTCAATATTATGTTTGTCAAGAAATTCTTGTGTCACTACCCAAGGTGCGTCAGGAATAACTTCATCTACCCACCTGCAGAAATTGAACCGAAAATCCAGTGTTCAAATGTCCTCAACGAGACCAGAACTAGTGATGCCTGTCACCATACATGATTTAAACAAGTAAATGGAACCTTTATATATGAATATATGTATGTATGTATGTATCTATCTGTATATTTCTTTAGAAAAGCTACACCTGCAGAAAGTTAACCCAAAATCCAGTGTTTAAATGTCCTCAATTAAATCAGAACAAGTAATGCCCGTCACCAATCACATGTATGATATAAACAAGTAAATGAAACCATTATGTATGTATATATGTATGTGCTTATGTGTATATTTCTTTAGAAAACTCCATTAAAATGATATACTGATGAAAACTCTTTGAACAGAGTAATTATCAGCTGCCAGTAAGTTTACAGAAAGTCTTACTTGCAATGGCGAAGAGATTCATAGCGCTCAGCTTCATTCATAACAGTTTTGCCCTTGTACTTGTGGGTGATTTCATCATTGCAACATCCAACCAGCAAATAGGTATTTGGAAACCTAAAATCACATGTTATCAACGACAACAGTAAGTACAAGAGCAAAAAAAATTCAATTAAAACAGAAAGTAAAAGAGCAACAAAACTTATCATAACAGAAGGGAAATAACGAATCCAAACAGACATGACAACATTGGATCAAATGAATCAAAAAGCACGATAGTGAAACATCATGTGCTAAGCATAAGCATGATAAAAAAAGAATGAAGAGACTTCCCTATGTATCATTTTCCATCTGCTCGATACAGAAGCAAGCATCACCATGATGCAAACGCCATAAATTTACATAGCAATTCAAATTTATTATTAAAAAAAACATGAGATGGGAGATAAGACTGTCCAAGAGCCAATATCTACACGAAGACACAATTAGAAAACAAAAGCACCATAATGGTTCTCACTTACGGCACATACCCTTTAATGTTATGCAATGAATTTCGCAAGAAAGCAACAAAATTTCTAGGAAACAAGATAAACTCAGAAAACAAATCCATTCAAAATTTCTGCTTTTTCAATCTAGAAACTAATAAGCCACAACAGGCTAGAACAATAAATGCTAGCACAGCAAAATCTTTAAGGAAAATTTTTATAAAAAAAACAAGAGAAACCCACTAAAACATTCAGATCAAAAGCACAAGAACAATCAAAGAACGCAAATCCAGCACATGGAGAACAAGAAAAACAGAGGAAAAGTTGAGACACGGACAGCTTCTTGGCCTGTTCAAGAGAGCCAGCATGACCGAAGTGAAAGAGATCGTAGATCCCATCGGCGTAGACACGTATAGGGCGGTCGGAAGGTGGCCAGGAATCGGAGTTAACTTCATTTGAAATCGAATTCAACTCAGAACGGCTGTGGTACGAGCCTACGCCTCCATTCATGCCCTGTTTCTCGTCCATCCGGAAAAGAATTAACAATCTCTCTCTCTCTCTCTTCTCTTGAGCTTTTTATTTTTATTCTTTTTTTGTATTGTAATTCTAAATTTTGGCTACGGTTTGAGGATCTAGGGAAGCTACGGCTATTCTTTGTTGACAATTTTCTTACACATAAAAGTTCATTCTATCACATCGAAGTAATAAAAGTTGTCCCAATGATATAGTTTCACATTTATTAGACTTCAATGATTTATGGATGGAAATTGGAAAGGTAAGCGATATAGTTGCGGGAGCTATTTGAGTTTTAAGAAATTTGGACCACTAAATAATCAATTGAATTTAACACCTTGTTTAATTTTGATTTTGAACTATTAAACAGGAAGTCAATTGAGTGATTGAATTATTAATTTATTTAATAACTTATGTTAGAAAAAACTCACCTCAACAAGTTTATTATGGCCATATAACTAATTAGTTTTAGCTGACTAGCAGAACGTATTCTTATATAAACATGTACAGAAGAACCATTTATGTTATTTTTACAAAGGTTTGAACATCTAGTTACAAAATGTAACATGTATCCAAGCTGGATTGAAATCAAGTAAATTTTCTCAATTTTTTTCAATCAATTTGTTTCATCAATTGGTCTAACTCTACATAATTTCTGCATATTCAACACCATTCTTTTTGCACTCTCATTGTCCAATGTTTTGCCTCGATAAGCATTTTGATTTCAATAGCATTTGAAACTCCTTCACATTCCACTCTTGTCTTGAATCCGAACTTTATCAATTCATTTACCACCTATCTTACTCATGAATTCTATATACACCATTCTGATCATCCAAACTACTTTAGGTATTCAACAAAACTTCATATTGGTGTCAGGTTTGCCAATTAGAGGCAATCTTGTGAAGTTGTTGTATATGTATACAACAAAATTGGCTTCGTTAATAGAAAGCATCCTAAACTTGCTGATTCATTTCTTCTGTCTGCATAATAGGAAAGATGCAACAATCTGATAATCTCTTGAATTCTAAATTTGGTAGATGAAGACATTACTGACAATTTGTTGTATTGTTCTACTGCTACTAAGATGTGGAAAGAATTGGAGATTAGGTATGTTGGGACTAAGATTTATCAACTATAAAAAGAGAATTGTCTACTTAATTAAGTTAAGTTCTCTATGGCCTCATATTTTACGAAACTTTAAAAATTATGGGATGAATATGTTTCTTTAGTGAACATTTCCTCCTGTACTTATGGTTCTAGCCAAGTTTTCAACAAGATTATTCATGATTAGTGCTTAATGCAATTTTTTATAGGCCTAAATGATGATTACAAAGTGATTAAAAGTAACATTCTCATGATGACACCTCCCTCATCTGTTAGTCAAGCCTATAACCTTGTGTTACAAGAGGAAAAACAAAGAAGATTTATAATACTACTGCTACTCCACTTAATTTTGATTCATTGGCCTTAGTTTCATGGTAGAAGTTATAGAGGTTCTTCAATAATTCTTGAAATTCATGCCCTTTTACTTAAAGGAACAACTTCAGTAAAAGAAATAGTTATTTTTGCACAAACTGTAAGATTCCTAGACATTCTATGAAGCGTTGCTTTAAGCTTCATCCTGAATTAAGAAATACTAGAAACAAAAGATTGGCTGCTACTGTGGGTCATTCTGATTCCTGATTCTGATGGCTCTTATAATGCTTAAGCTAATGGAGTTTCTAATGGTATCCCTCATATCATTGCTGAACAGTTTCAATAGCTCATGTTGTTGTTGTCACATTATAATTTAGAGGCCTCTCCCTCTGATCCTATTGCATCCTTTTCTATGATGGTAGATAATTGCTTATATCTCTTTTCTTCTAAGCCTAATCTAAAATGGATAATTGATAGTGGTGCTACTGATCATATTGCCCCACATTTAACATTTTTTATCCTTATAAAGCTATTCCACATCATTGCATTATTATTAGACCTAATGGCAGTAAAGCCCCATTTAAACACATTGGTACTGTCAAGTTATCCCCATATTTACCCTCTCTCGTATACTACCTGTCCCTGATTTTTAGTTTAATCTCCTTTAAGCAGCACATTAACGAAACAACTTTCCTCTAACTTGTTATTTACACCTACTGAATGTGTTTTTTTAGGTCCCTTCAATGAGCAAAGCAATGCCTCTTGGTAGGTAAGCTGATGAACTATATTACGTTGAATCCTACAAACTTACAAGTGGTGGAACTTCTAGTCTTGATTTTGCCCTTTTAAATAATTGCAGCATAATTTGTAATGTTTTTGCTAATTTGTGGTATTGCAAATTAGGTCACATTTCTTATGCCTCAATGAAATATGTTGATGTTCTTAAACTCAATTCTGATTCAGTTTGTTATATTTGTCTTAAGGCAAATTTTCATAGACAATCCTTTCCTCTTAGTTCTTATAGGGTTGAATGTATTTTTGAACTCATATATGTAGACATTTGGGGTCCATATCAATATGCTACATATGATGACTATAAATACTTCCTTACTATTTTTTATGATCATTCTCATGCTACATGGATTACTTTGTTATCTAATAAGCAATGGTTTCCCTATCTCTAAAGCATTTGTTGCTTAAATTAAAACGCAATTTAAAGCTACTGTTAAGATTGTTAGATCAAATAATGCTCTTCAGTTTTGTGATAGTCAAGCATAATCATCTAATGCCAATAAGGGTATTATTTACCAAACTTCCTATTAAGATACTCCTCAGCAAAATGGGAAAGTTGAGAGGAAACATAGACTTCTCCTTGACACAACTATAACCCTCTTCTTTCAAGCTAACCTTCCAAAACAATTCTAGGGTGAATGCTTTCTCACTGTTATATACCTTATAAATAGAATTCCATTACTTATTTTACAATACAAATCTCCTTATGAATTCTGATATCATCAGCCACCATTTTATCAAAATCTTAAATCTTTTGGATGCCTTTGTTTTGTTACTACACCAACAAACGTAGCTATATTTGAAGCCAAAACCCATCTATATGTTTCCATGGGATGTCCCTATAGCAAAAAGGCTTACAATGTGTTTGATCTAATCATTGATAAGATCATCTCTTATAGGGATTTTTTTTTCCATGAACATCTTTATCCTTTTTATAATTCCATTCTTCATAAAAATAATTCATCTTATATGCTCCCTTCTCCCACCTCTGATACAAATTTTCTGTTATTTTCTTTTTCTTCTAATGAATTCTCTTTTCCCTTATCTCAACATGATATTATCTCTCATGTCCAGCTTGTCTCTGCTCCCTCAAACTAGCCTTTTCCTTCTACTTCTCTTATATAGTAGTTCCCTCCTCTTAGAAGATCAACTAGAGTTCAAAAAGCTTCCACTTATTTATATGACTATATATGCTCTTATACTAATAGCAACACCATTCACCGTCATTAGTTTAATTTAGTCCAATTTCATCAACTACCTCTCCCTCATAAAGCTCATATCTCTAACCTCACTACATACACTGAACCTTATTCTTATCAAAAGGCTTCCACTAATCTAGATTAGGTTTTGGAAATAAAGAAAGAGATTGAGGCTTTACAGGCCAATCATACTTGGGATGTGACTGATCTCATTCCAAGCAAAAGGATTATAAGTGGGTTTATAAGGTCAAGTTAAATTTTGATGGGACCTTGGATAGACTTAAAGCCAAATTGGTCATTAAACGCTGCTCACAAAAGGCTGTTATTGATTCTCAAGAAACCTTTTCTCTTGTGGTCAAGATGGCTACCATAAGAACTATCACTCCTTTGGTAGCTCATAAAACTTAGGATTTGTTTTAGCTTGATATTAACAATGTTTTTCTACATAGTGACTTGGAAGAAGAAGTTTACATGAAAATGCTTGAGGGTATAGATAATCATCATAATAAGGTCTGCAAACTCAAAAAATCCCTTTTTGACCTTAAGCAATCATCAAGGTAGTGGTTTACTAAACTGTCTATCTCTCTTCAACAACTAGGATGTGTTCAATCCAATAATGATTACTCCCTATTTCTCAAGAAATAGGGTTCTGATCTTACCACTGTAATTGTTTATATTGATGACATCTTCGTGATTAGCTCTAAATTTGTTAAAATTTAGGCTTTAAAATAACATCTTCATCTAAAATTTAATATCAAAGATTTGAGAAAATTGCATTATTTCTTGGGTGTTGAATTTGGTTATACTTCTCATGGTATTACTCTCACTCAAAAGAAATTTACTATTGAACTATTATCTAAAGCTTGAATTCTTGATGTTAAAAGTGTATCCAGCCCTTTACTTATTAATCTCATCTGGCTATTGATGTTGGAGAGCTCTTATCTGATCTCAATCACTATAGGATGCTTATTGGGAAACTCAGTTACCTCACTCATACTAGACCAAATCTCACATTTGTTGTTCAAATGTTGAGTTAATTTATGCAACAGTCTCGAATACCCCATTTACAGGCCTTGGAACATGTTCTTAAGTATGTTAAAGGCACATTTGGTCAAGGTATTTAGTTAAAAGCTGATACTCAGCTCAACATTAAGCTTTCTCATACTCATATTGAGCCAGTTGTCTTACCTCTCGATGCTCCATCACTTATTATTTAATTCAACTTATTTAATCTCATATTAGTTAGAAGAGTAAGACGCAAAGTATTATCTCTACATCATCTACAGAGGCGGAATATAGAGTCATGTCGTAGGTTACCTCTGAAGGTAAATGGCTTGTAAGACTTTTGGAAGAATTTAATATCCTAAATCTTAAGCTTGTTCTCTTACACTATGACAATCAAAGTGCTTTGCACATCTTTAAAAATCTGATTTTTCATAAGAGAACTAAGGATATAAAGTTGGATTGTCACTTCACACGCTATAACATTATGGAAGGTCTGTTGTAGCTTACATATTTGCTCACAAAATGTCAACTTGTTGATGTTCTCACCAAAATCCTCCCTTCTGCTCAGCATTGACAACTTCTACTCAAGCTAGGAATGTTGTCTTCTCTCTTCAGCCAACATTCTCCACTTGTAGGGGGTGTTGGAGAAAACTTCTTGCCACGTTAACAAGTTTGTTATGACTAGATAATCAATTAGTTTTAGCTAACTAACGGAATATATTCCTTTTATTCTTTTTTATATAAACTTATATAGAGTAGAGTTATTTACGCTATTTTTACAAAGGTCTGAACATAAAGTTACAAAAAGTAACAACTTAATTTATTTAATAACTTACTTAACATATATAATTTATAAATTATTATACAAATTTTCATTATATATATAAGAAATAATAAGGGATATAACCCTTATGCATGTATTTTGATAAAAAAACTCAATTTGATTAATGTAATCAAGACTTACCTTTATTTATCTAGTTTGTTTGATTAATCAGCATATTTTAATATTATAAAAACATCTATTTTATTTAACAAAGGGGTATAAGTAATATTACTTTGTAGAGTAAAAGACATAGATCTTTTTTTATATTTTAAGCAAACTTAAAAAATATTTTGGTCTTTAAAATTCTTGGAAAAAATTCTTCTAGTTTTTAGTTTTCTAAAAAAATTCATGCCCTTAAATTTTGGTTTAAAATATCAAAGAAGTAAATGCAATATGAAAATCAAACCTGACCTAATAAAATGTCACTAATATGATAACTCAACTCAGTTCTTAAGCCCGACCTGAATAAATCAAATTAGACTTAAAATAAAAATTTATGGTAATTATAATAAATTATTCATTTGAGTCGAATTTAATTAATTTAATTCAAGTTTGAGAGTTGAGTAGAATCGTCATGTAAATAACATTTAATTAATTCAAATTTGATATTCATATTACATCTCTAGAAGAATTTTTTTAAAACAATTTAAAGATTAGAAAATTTTTCTAAGATTTCTTAAACTATAGGAAAATTTTGTGTCTTTTACCCTATTTTGTGGGTAGGAGCATTAGTAGAACAATTATGAACGATACAAGTAGTTCTCGGGAGAGCTTATGTAATCAGTAAACGTAACAAGAGTCAATATTCTTAGTCTTAACTTTCCACCCTAATTACGACCAAGTTTAATTGCAATCATATTACAAGATTGAATATATCAATGGACATTATCGTCGCTAAATATACTTAGTGAGGGATGGTTATAACCATATCTTTAATGTGATCTTTTCATTTGGAAAGTTTATTGCTTTAGTTTTTCTATTGATTTGATTAATGAAAACTCTCCTTCAATGATTTAATTTAACTATAATTAAGGCTAACTATTATCATATCGTATTGTAATCTTACTTGTATTACCCCTAATTATAGTATAATCTGCAATTAGGAATGGTAAATTAGGCCACATGGAGTCAACAACTAAAAAATCAAGTTGACTATGTTATAAACCAAGCCCTTTAGGGGGAGCTCTAATTGGTGGAGTAGGAAGGCATAGAGCTAAAAGGTCCTGTGTTCGAATCCCTCTACTTACACTCTATTGATCGAGCCTGTTGTACAAGACTTACCTAGTGCAGAGTACTTGGTTGGCGTAATTTGTAGGCTATTGTATCAATCCGGAGATTTACTCAGTGCGTATTCAAAGGATAACGGCTGTGGGTTCATTCGTTCAAAAAAAAGAAGTTATAACAACGTTAATTCGAACAAATTCGAAAGGTCTATCAAGTTCGATTCAATTCGACCAAAGCCTTAAAACAACGTTATTTTAACTTGAATTGAACAATTTAAACTTAATTAAATGTTTGAACCCAAAAAAAAATCAATTTGAATATGATAGGTTGCAAATATTACCTCAAGGTAGCTTTGTTTTAAATATCCACACCATGTGCTTTGTCTCAAGTACGATCCATATGTAAGAATTGATTCAAAGTTAATATATCATTTTCGGGTTGACTTTGTATCGAGCAAGGTTTAGGTTTGGAAGACTAGTTCGAATCTTAATCCAAACAGCCTGATTCCTTATTGCAAACTATATTGTTTTGATGAGTTTCTTCAAAATATTCGATCCCAAATTCAAACTGCATGACTCTAACTTTAATTTTTTATTGTCAACTCGTTACCATCTCTAACTATATGACTTGTGAGGAATTATGTCTCGGAATGAACACGGATGAATTCAATTACCAAGTGCATAATTGAAATAAAGTCATTTGAAACAATCAGGTGCAGTGATTAAGGAACAAGAGAGGGCAATATCATTAGTTATACGAAGGGTAGCAACCATTGATCCCCTTCAATGAAGGACATGTTTAGGAAAGGAGCAGCCTGTGTGTCGCTCAGTCTCTGAACATAAGGTGCTCTTAATGCCATGTTAGCTCCTGAACCTACGCAATTGTATTCCCCATAAAAAACAGTCCTGCAACCATTTTTAAACACAAACCCAGTTCACTAATTAGCACCATTTTCACGTTGATTCACAATCTTTTTTAGAATAAATATTAATATATCCAACTAATAATCTCTTAACTGGTCTCGTGTAGGATCGTTGAAATTATTCCAACCCTCAGGAGCTATAATATCTGTCATGGCAGTGTATGCGAAAACCACCCGAGAAAATGGCCTCCAGGCACGACCTAGCCATATTCTTCCTGTGCCTCCAAGAGAGCAGTTCACGAATGCAAACCCTGTGTTCTCGTCTTTGGAAGCTCTACCATGTGCTGTCACTGCTCCATTTATGACCCTTTGACCTGGAGCTACTGGATTCGCCATGGAAATCAGCTGGCAGTTCTATATTGAGCTTGAAAGATATATTCATTCCAGATTAGTTTATAGGAAAGTAGAAGATCTTAAACAAAATAAAGGGTATATCAATGCACTTCTCAGTGAAGAGATAGATCAAATCAATTCATTGCTTGTATCTGTAACAACTACAGTCCAGGCTTATTTCGATTTTTCTCTGTAATAGTACTAGTTTTAACCCGCAAAGTTGTGTAATAAAGGCTTCCTCTACCTTGATTTCTGTGCTTAATTTGGCGTTCTATGGAAGTATAACATTTTAAACTTCTCTTTTCTTTTTTAATTATTGTCGAATTTAGGTTTTCATAAGATAATATAACAAATATTGCATTTTAACTAATGATCAAACTACAATATTGACTCCCTATTTCAAAGGCTATCTACTTTCACTTAAATGCATCCTCCTAGAGTATCTTCATGATGGTAATTCCCAATTTAGTTAATTTGTTTAACTCAGCGAAACTCAATTTAATGGATTGTTTCATCTATTATCTGAGTTATGTTAAGGGCAGCAAATTCTTATTATTTGAGCAGAGAGTAAGTATACCAACTTTTGATAAATCAAACTGACCTCATAAAGTGACCTTCCATTGCCAAAGATGAAATCAATTGAACCTTGGATATAGCATTCCTTAAAGTAATGTCGACCTGTGTCGTCATGAAGCGTATCTTGAGCTCCAAAGAATCCACAGCCCCAGAAGGCTGCTTGGTCTCCAGATATTCTTATTGCAACCGCTTGGGCTTCTTTATCTCCAGGTCCTGGAATTGGTGCAACATTCTGACACATGCACGAAAGATAGGTATGAGATCACTTGTTGAAGCAATTAAGTTCAGTACCATTCATATGATCATCAAGTCTTTTCTTGTAGCTAGAAAGTTATATTGATCTTACCACGAAGCTAATGTTCTTGGCAATGAAATTGTTGGAGAAAACTTGTACTGAACCACTGTAGAATGTGCCACGAGAAGAATTGGCCGTGTCATTCCATACAATGGCAGTTGATGTGTAGCTTTGCCCTTGAAATGTGATATTTTGTTTGGTTACTGGAACATTTACTTTCTCACTGAAACAACTCAGTTGTATCATTCATTTGATATGAAAATTTTCGAAGAGAACCAAGTAGAAGAAGAAGAAATAAAGATACCCTTTAAAGGTTTTGTCAGGGAAGTGCATAAACTTACTAGTAAATGCCAGAATTTATCCATATTATAGTTCTCTTCTGGCTAAAATTTGCCACTGCATCAACAGCTGCTTGTACGGTAGTGAAATTGCAGCATCCGTTTCGATCAACACAGAAAATAGAGGTGGTGTTAGTGTCTGGAGGAGGGAAGTCAGGTGGAAAATCGTCGCAGATGTTGACTTTGTTTCCTTTACTGTGATGTCTATTCCGGTGTTGGTGGTGATGGCCTTCAATGATGTATGGTATGATAGTTGCAACAATTGGTTGTGAAGACAAAGTTGTAGAACCAAGTTCAATTAGTTGTTTGAGAAGTGAAGGTCTTGAACTAGTAATTATACCTTTTGATGCCAAGATTCCAAGAATGGCAACCAAAAGAGTTAAAGAAATGTTTTTGAGACTCATTTCTGATTGGAGGAGGTAACAGGAGAAGGGCCTGAGACTATTTTTAGTACCAGTTGGTATTATATAAATAGGCGCTTGAAGTGAAAGGTTTGATAACATGTCTTGCAAATCACCCTGTCCTTGTGCATTCTTGAGAGAATTTCCAAAGTTGTACCAAACTTGATGCAAGTAATGCTTGAATTGAAATTACAGCTACTGTAACTTGAAATTGTGTAAGCTCCTAAATTAGAGCACTTATGGGCCTGAATCAATTGCATATGGATTTTGAGATCGTAATTCCAACATTTAATCTGCTTCCTATTTCACTGCAGGATTCAATTACGTTATCTTAGATTATTCCATAATTATAGACGATGCAGGTACTGTTGCAACATATTATGATACTGGAGCCATTATAATTTTGTGGAGAATGACTTGTTTAAACACATTTAAAGATTCATTTGAAAGCTTGTGTTGAAGATAATCGAAAATCTCTTTTCCCTTTTCTTTTAATCTATCGAAAAGAATGTAGTACTTTCTTTCTGCCAAAGGAAAACCTGATTTTGAGACATAAGCGACCTGTTTTGATTTTGAAGTTGACTCGTGAGTGGAAGTTTATGCTTGGCTTGAGCTAATGGAACTGATACTAAGGATTAACAGTTGCCTCTGCGTACTTTCCAAGTTAAGCACTTAATTATAGTTGTGCATGATGAGGACACCTTTTATGGCTGCCTTTGTATATAAAGATCATCAATTCTATGTATTTGTGCTTCATCAGGAGCTAGATTTCTGAATTATTGACTAAATTTTCTGAAAACTTGGAACAGATTGCAACTTGTAAGTTGATAGGTGATTACTTTTCGTGAACTGCTGCGCAGATTTGCCGCAGAAGTAAGCCAAAAAAGGAAAAAGAAATTGGACTTTTAGCAGCATGAAAAAGAGAGTTACCAACAGGTTAAGGATACGTGAGTTGATGCAAACTTGTAAAGAAACTAATCACCTCTAGGACAGGACAGTCTCCACTTGTAAAGAAAATATCAGGAGTTATGCATGAGACACGGTATACTGAGGTTTATTGGCAGGTAGCTATATATCAAATGTCTGCAAAATCTTAAAATTCCAGGATCCTGGAGTAGTAAGACCCAAATTCAGACATTTGCTACCAAATATCTGCAAGATCTTAAACTCAAATCAAAGCAGACTTCAATCTGCTGCCATCAACTATTAGAACTAATAGATATTGAAATTGTGACAAACGTTGATTCCTCGCAGATGGAAGAATCCTTCTGACACAATTCTTTGAGTGCCGTGCCGCTGTTTTAAACTGAAAACAATTGCTATTCAGATATGCAAACTCCATTAAGTAAGTCTAAAAATAAATAATAAGGAAAAGCCCGTTGGTTCTCTTTTATTCAGATTCATGCATTGGCGTACCTTGCTCCTGAAAATGTTTTTGCTTTTAGTTTAAACAAAGACATAATCGCTTTGTCACCTTCCTTTATAAGCACGTTTAAGTGGGATTTTCCGTGCATAGCAAGAAACAAAAAGAAAACAATTCTTTCAATCTTTTCATGATTTTATCAAATCTTCTTGTTGTTTTGTTAGGCAGTCTGATTCTGTTTAAGGTTCGTCCATATTAGGCAAAGGATACGAGGGGCAGGTCATACTTTTCACATGGCCAGTTTGCTATATAGAATTATTTAACTAATGTCATGTGCTGATTAATTAAAAGCTCCTTAATTAATAATAGTTATCGTGCTATTGTGCTACATTTCTTTTTATTGGTCCCATTGATTAGGTAGTGATTAAACAATTCTTAATTATTTAACTAGGGTAGTTTTTATTCCATGAAATAAAGTTATATCATATAATAATAACAAGAGCAATAATCTTGCGGTAAATAATCTCAATTGTGCTGTTTTATTTTTATTTTTACTTTTGTACGTCACATCAAAGAAGTATATAGCACACATTCCATAACCCAAAATCCTAGGCATAAAATTGGTGAGGTTTTTCCTGACTTTTCTTCGTCCAAAATGATTGCTCAGAAGAAACTTCCTTTTTCACAAGAAGCAGTTTTAATCAATATTTTAAAAGGCCCAACCATATTCTACAATTAAATTTTTTAAAAATATAATTAAAAATATTATTCTTATTTATTAAAAAATTTAAATTTTAATGATGGTAATCAGATCATGAATTACAATCCAATTAATAAAAATGCGAATATTGTGTAAAATTATAATAAATCAAAAAACATCATTTCGAAATTCTGAGATTAGGGTCAAATGTGCAAGTTCATCGAGCTAATTTGAGTCCTTATCAGATTAGTAAATTTTAATCAGTTAAGCACAATTAGTTTTAGCATTGCATCTTCTTGGTACAATATGTAAATTATTGCAAATTTGAAATGTAAAACATGGTTTT
>JANQBM010000220.1:3324388-3338229 GCA_025594535.1 Erythroxylum domingense | reverse complement strand
TCTTTTTCCGTGACTGACTTGGTAAAACTGAAAGTTAATTTATGATGTCTCTACTTCCCAATTCCTCCGTTAATCTTCGTATGTTACAAAAGACCAGCTTGACTTGAGACGTCAATGGTGGATCTAATTTAGTCATCCTTGAATACTCCTTACGCTATTTCTATCCCGTGGATCTTAAACGAAAAATTTCTAAGGTTGAATTTTCAATAATTCAAACTAGTTAGATAACCAAAAATCTATTTCTACCTTCAAAGATGATGATTAGATAGTTGTATGAAAAGCACTTCTATTGAAACCAAGACTTACTAATTCTAATGGCACATAGTTTAGTATCAAGAGGTTTACATATATGTTTTATAGTCTAAGTTTTTTTTCAATGGTTTAAAAACCTGACTGGAAGTTAAACCATTAAAATATAAAGTTAAAGGTTTAAAAGTTTCAATCGGTATTAAATCGTCGTAATACTGGTTAAAAATTAAACAAAATTAAAGAATTTAAAATATGATTGAAAGAAATTGTTCTTACTTTTTTAAGATTTTGAAGTTTAATTTAAAAATATGATTTTGGTTTATAAAAATATTAATTTACTAAAATTAACCGATTAATTAATAAATTTATCGATTTTAATAACAAAAATTATTAAAGTAAATTGAATCAGAAAATTAAAAATCAAACGAAAAGTTAAACGATTAAAGATTTTATAGTTAAGTCGACCAAACCGGTTAAGTTTTTTAATCATTGATTTTTTAATTCATTAGCCAAAAATTTCATAACTAATTTCAGATCACCACAACAAAGTAATATTTAACAACAAACTTATAATTATTACAAATAATAGATAAATATAATTACATATGTATGTATTTAAAATTAATACATAATTATAATTAAGAACTATAACTAATATAGAGAACGTTACTTTTAAAAACTATGGTAATATGATAATATTATAACAATTTGGATTGTCTAATTATTGTAACGAAAAATAAATATTAAACCACAAAAAGAAAAATCAGTAATTAAAATTACGAATCATGCAATCATCTTTCCTACAAAAAAAAATGAATGTCATGATTATCTAAACAATATGTCATACGAGAGAGGGTAGGAACCAGGAGAAGTAGAAACCTGAAAAAGGGTTTAAAGTCGGAAACCAAAACGATAGGAAGAATCTTGAACTCTTTGTCGAAGCAATTCAATAGCAACAAGTGAAGGATACATATGAAAAATTTTCAAGCCGACAATTACTGGCGTTCAAAAGAAAAATCATTAACTTGTTGATTAGTTTCACTAAAAGGGTGTAAAATGAATACTCCAACTAATAAAGAATGTATATGCTTCGCCATTTATGCCCTGTGTAAGGTGGAAAAAAGATACAAGGTGCCTGTTTCTCTGTGCGTTTGAACGTGCCTTGACGGCAAAGAATGAACATGTGAAACTAAAGTTCAAGTTTCTTTGATTAAAAAATTACCCTATAGAGTAACTCTATATTTTTATTAAATCTTAAATTTAAATTAAACTAATTAAACACAATTAATTTAAATTGATAATTTAAAATTATTATAATAACTTGTTAATTTGAATTATAATTAATTAATTTGAGTCAATTTTAAGAGTTTGGATAAATTGTATTAATAACATTTGATTATTTCATATGTTATATTTATATAACATATATTAAAAAATAAATTTAAATAAATAGTTTTTAAAATTAAAAAATTAATAATTTTTGAGAATTTTAATTTTTTAAATTACTGAAAAGTTTCAAATCTTTTACTATAAAATTGTTCAAGTTGTTTTAGTGAAACTTCATTTATATAACTTAATTGATTTCTTTTCAATTAATTAGTGACACATGATATATGTTGTTAATTTATTATTTATAGAATTTATAAATTTTTATATTAAAAAATTTATGAAACTTGAATTTATGAAGTCTTGACTTATAGCCGAGTTGGACAAGAAGTTCGTTCAACTAATTATGTTTTCTTTTATTTTACTTTAATTGATGTGACATTTTAAGATGACATCAAGTTAGAAAAAAATTGTGGACTATTCTTTGATGGTGAGAGACTTTAATCACGCAATCAGATATTGTCCAAAGATGTCTCAATAAATCGATAATTTGGGGTTTGAACTAAAAGTTCAATTGAATTAAACGTGGTGACATAAGAAAATAAGTCTACCACGAAAAAGAGAGAATAACCCAGTGATCAACTTTCTTAAATTAAGACCTAGGTATACTCTAATTTTGAATATAAAAATTATAATCATTATTTTGAACATATGTTAATTTTTAAATACATGTAAGAATTAGTGGGTCGCATGGTAATAATATTCTAGATTTGATATTTACCAACCTTGTTTTTGTAATAACAACAATAACCTAGCGAAAGTCTCGCCGGTTTCAAAGTTTAAAAAGATCTAGAAATAAGTAGCCTTATTACGCTTAACTGGAGGCTGTTTCCAATTTACCAACCTGTTTCTACAAATTCTAATGACCTGAACAAAACAAAGAAAAGAAGAAGAAACATCTTTAAAAAGGTAGAGTTGAGTTATTACATAGTTACCATAGCTTAAGTAGCGTGCAGTTGTGTAAAGTTTCACAGAAGTTTGCATACAACGAAGAATGATTTAAAATTAAATTGAACACGTCGGTAAGATAAAAGGATTTTTCCTTTTTGTCTATATATTTGAAAGAATAGAAGAAGAAAGCAATTGATGTGTAATTGTATTGTATTGCTTGTGTGTTTTTCTGAATAGCTTTTACATGTATTTATATATATATTTTTTGTATATGATAATAATAACAAATAAAATATTGAAGATTAAATGAGATACACAAGATAAATCAAATGAGATACTAAATAAATACATATCAAAGAGAAAATCATATCTACGTGGGTGAGATTGCATGAAGATCTGTATATGTTTATTAACCCCCCTCAAGCTCACTATGGGTAGAAACGGTCAACTTGCTGCGAAGGCGATGAAAAGCAGATGAAGCTAATGCTTTAGTCATAAGGTCTGCAACTTGATCGAATGAAGAGATATATCGAATATAAAGAGCTTTGTTGGTCACCAGATAATGAACAAAGTGGATGTCAATTTCTATATGTTTAGTATGAGCAAGAGCAATTAGATCAACGGCAAAGAAGGTGGCATCAAGATTATCACACCAGAGTGTAGGTGTAACGTCAGAGAAGTCAATTTCATTCAAAATGGATTTAAGCCAACATATTTTAGCAGCGGCAAGAGCAATACTTCTATGTTCGGTTTCAGTGCTTGATCTGGCAACAATATGTTGTTTCTTAACACTCCAAGAGATGGGGTTGGAGCCAAGAAAAATACAATAACCGGAGGTAGAACGACGATCATCAAGACAACCAGCCCAATTAGCATCACAGTAGGCTTGTAAGGTAAGAGAAGAATTTTGGGATAAATGTATACCTGAAGAGGGTGTAGATTGGAGGTAGCAAAGAATCTGCTTCATCGCAGTCTAGTGAATGTCGATAGGACATTGTAGAAACTGAGAAACTTTGTTGACAACAAATTGAATGTCAGGGCGAGTAAAGCAAAGATATTGTAGAGCATCAACAACCATGATTTTTTGAAAGAGGAAGAGTGGATGTGATTGGTGTGGGTCCAGGTTTGGAGTGATCTAGGAAAGTGCGATGTAGAAGTTCTTTGGCGTATTTAGTTTGTGTGAGTAAAGACCATTTATTGTGTGGGTAGCTTCAATACCAAGGAAATAATGGATGGGTCCTAAGTCTTTGATGTAAAAGAAAGTGTTAAGATCTTGAATAAGAGTGGTGATGAATGAAGGTGAAGAAACCGTAACCAAGATATCATCAACATACAATAAAAGAAAGGTAGTAGTGGAGAGGGTATTGTGAACGAAAAGTGTTGTGTCAGATTTAGTGGAGACAAAGTGAAGTTCATGAAGTTTCTGACTAAGGCGATGGAACCAAGCATAGGGGGGCCTGTTTGAGACCATAGAGAGCTTTGTGAAGGCAACAAACATAAGAAGGACGATTTATATCTATAAAGCCAGGAGGTTGAATCATAAAGACTGGTTCTTGAAAAGTGTAATTAAAGAAGGCATTATTGACATCGAGTTGACGAATTGGACAATTTTTGGAGAGGGCAATAGTAAGGATGAGACGAATGGTAGTGGGTTTAACAACTGGGCTAAAAGTATCTGTATAATCTATACCAGGAGTCTGATGATAGCCTTTGGCAACAAGACGAGCTTTAAAGCGATCAAGAGTGCCATTAGAATTTTGTTTTGTGCGTAAGACCCATTTATAACCAACAAGACTGGCATTTGGTGGCGGAGGGACAAGAGTCCATATGTTATTGTGATGAAGAGTTGTGAACTCTTCAAGCATCAATGCGGAAACTTGTTGGCTTGAGTGAAAGAAGTGGGATCAGGATCATTAGGAGTCTGCGTGTGGGTAGAGTAAGTGACATAATCAGAGGATGTGCAAGGAATACGAGTTTGATCATGGGTGCAAGTGACCATGGGATGATGTGGGAGTGCGGGTAGAGAGGAAGGAGGTGATGAGGGAGATGAGATTGTAAGTGGAGGTATAGGTAGGGGTAAGGAGATGACGGGGGACGAAGGGATTAAGAAAGGAGAGGGGAAGGAAAAAGTATAGGGAAAGTCGGTTTCAACAAAACGAACATGACGAGAAATATATATTTTAAAGATAATAGGGTCAAGGCAGTGATAGCCTTTGTAATTAGGAGAATACCCGAGAAAGACACATTTTGTAGACTTTGGTTCAAGTTTGTTTGAACGTGTGGACTCAATGAAGGGAAAGTAGGTACACTCAAAGACCCGGAGGTGAGAAAGGTTGGGCTTTGTGAGAAAAAGAATTTCATGGGGGGGTTTGTTATCGAGAACATGAGTTAGTAAGAGATTTATGAGGTAGGCAGCTGTAGAGAATGCTTCATACCAAAAGGCTTTAGGAAGTGAGGCATGAACAAGAAGTGTGAGATCAGTTTTTGTAAGGTGGCGAGTTTTATGTTCAACGATCCCGTTTGTTATGGGGAATATGGATAAGAAATACGATAAGTAATGCCATAGGTAGTAAGAAAATTAGCAAATAGACCTTTGACAAATTCAGGAGCTCCATCGCATTGAAAAGTTTTTATAGAAGTTGAAAAAAGATTTTCAGAGTGAGCTTTGAATGTTTGAAAGTGGGAAAGGGCTTGAGATTTATGGGTTAAAGGATAAATCCATGTATATCCACTGAAATCATCAACAAAAAGAATGAAATAATGAAAGCTAGAGAAGGAAAGGGATGGAGATGACACCTAAATATCGCAATGGATAAGTTGTAGTGGTTTATTTGAAACAGGAGAAGATAAGGGAAATGAAAGACGAGTACTTTTTCCTTGAAGACAAGAAGTACAATGTTTTATTACATGATATTTGATATTTAAAAAAGGAGATAACCTAGAGAGTGTAGCGAGACAAGAATGACCAAGACGTTGATGCCATAATTGAAGTGGAGTAGAGGTGGTGTGGAGAGTGATCGAATTTGTGAAATAGACTGGAATCTCCAACAGGTAACGATTATTGTGGATGGTACTCGCAAGAAGTGGTATTCTAGTGTGGAGATCCTTCACAATATATCCAAAGGGATTAAATTTAATGAGACAGGAATTATCCTTAACAAATTTAGCTACATAAAGAAAATTGGCAGTAAGATTAGGAATAACTAAATTGTCATTGAAATGAAGGGATCTAATGGGAGTAGAGAATGTGAGGTTTCCAGTAGAGGAAATAGGAAGAGTTTGTCCATTATCGACAATAACCGTATTTGGACCATTTTACAATGTTAAGGATTCGACAAGTTGAGGGTCAGGAGTCATATGAGTTGTAGCACCAGTATCAAGTAGCCATTCTACAAGAGTGTTGGAAGTGAAAGTTGAAGGATTAGAAGATTTGGTGATGTTGAGGGCAGTGAAAGCAATGGATAAATTATTAAGGTCTGTAGGGGTCAGAAGTGGGTAATTTCGAGATTCAGAATATTGAAAACAACAATGTGTAGCAATATGGCCCCATTTCCAACAAATTTAGCATTGAGGGGAAGGTTTATTGAGCCTAAATTAGGTATGGGATTCGTTTTGGTTATAAGAAGAGGCTTGGTTATGATGCTAGTGGGTTTGAGTGGGTCTGGGCTTGGAGAAATAGTGATTAAAAGAGGTTGGCCCAGTGGAACCAAACTAGTACAGCCCAGGAGAGTTATGCCCCAAAGCTGAGGGCCCAATTGGCTCAGGTCCATGTCCCTGTCCATTAGGGTTAAAGTGTTGATACTTGCGTCTTCCTCTCCTATTTCTGGAGCCCCCGCATCCAAAGGTAGATGGAGAGGATGAATGGTTAGACAACGAAGCGGCGAGAGCAGTGTCTGACGGTGGAGAGGAGTGAAACGAGAGGAATCGCTACTCGTGGATTAGGAGCCTTGCTTGGAGTTCACCAAAAGAGATGTTTGATTTGCGATGCTCTACCGCCGTGAAGAAGGATTCAAAATCTACAGGTAAACCATTCAAAGTAAAAAGTATAAGATCAGAATATGAGATTTTATCACCTATAGCCGCTAGCTCATCGGCCATAATTGAGATAGTCACAAGGTATTCAGCAATTGATTATTGTCCTTTCTATAGGGTATGTAGTTTTCGTCGGAGCAGAGAATGTTGAGAGCTGGATTATTACATGAAGTGTTGTTCTAGACTGAGTCAGAGGTCAAGAGCTGTGGTGCATCCAATGGCAAGGTGGGCTATGGAGCTGGAAAGAGAGGCAGTGAGAAAACAGTAGACAAGCTGATCAAACTTTTACTACTTGAGGTATTCTGATGATTCGGCATCTGGAGTGACAGGAGGTTGTAGAACAGATCCATCAACATAGCCAATGAGATCAGAGGTGACAAGAATGGCATTTATTTGGTTGGGCCAAATGAGGTAATTTGAAGAGTCTAATTTTGTAGTTAGGAAGCTTGTAATCTGATTGAATGGTAATGTAGGGAAAGTAAGGTCGACCATTGATCAATTTGGTTTGTGATGTACTGGTTCTGGAAAAAAGAAGAAGATGTTTTGTGTGTTGGTTTCTGCTATTTCTGTATGTAGGGTAGGTGTTTGAGAAAATGATTATTGGCTTGAATGTGTAGCTCGATAATAGGACTAGTGTATAGGCTCTGATACCATGAAAGAATAGAAGAAGAAAGTAATTGATATGTAATTGTATTGTATTGCTTGTGTGTTTTTCTGAATAGCTTTTACATGTATTTATATATATTTTTTGTATATGATAATAATAACAAATAAGATAGTGAAGATCAAATTAGATACACAAGAAAAATCGAATGAGATACTAAATAAATACATATCAAAGAGAAAATCATATCTATACGGGTGAAATTGCATGAAGATCTGTATATGTTTATCAATATCTTTTTTGGTAAGGACTGATGGTTTGGTAACTATGACCCCTTTGTGTTTTGTGTAAACATGTCAATGAGAGTAGAAATCACTTGTTTTTTGAATGTGAATATACCAAAATAGTGTGGAGCCGAATATTGCATATGATAGGGATCCCAAGTTTCTCCTTTGAATGGAATGAGGTGTTGAATGATGTTATACTGTATTCCAGACTTGGGCTGTGAGATAGTATCATTATCAGGACATCGTTTTAGATAATGATATATCACATATGGAAGGAGAGAAGTAGACGCATATATAAGGAAGTGGAACAATACAAGTATGAGCTTGCTACTACTATAGTTAATTTGATTAGAGAGTTAATCATAGTCAAAGGGAAGTAAGACGCCATTAGACAGGAACTCAGATTGACTTGGTTAATATAACTGGTTTAATGAGTTTTTTGGATGTATGTTAATAGTAGTATAGTAGTGATAGTAGTAATTTGGTTATTATCCTTGTAATAGGATTGTATATAAGTTTCCAACTTCGGTAATATATTTCTTTTAATTAAAAAAAACATATTTTCATTCATTTATCAAAAAGAGCATCATTTTGTCTCTCGTATATTTTTGATGTAACCATAAACATTTGAATACTTTGACATTGTTAGTGAATGTGATTATATAATCATATATTCATAGAATAAAAGTATTATTCTTTATGAATTCACATATTAAATTGTTATACATTTGAAAATAATATTATATAAAAAGATATTCTTTATAATTAATTATTTTAACTTTTTAAATTTTAAAAATATTTATGATTATATATGAGTTCAAACGCAGTCTAATTTTATTTCAAACCTCTTAAAAATTCTTATCGCAATATCAAAGTTATATTGATAAAATCTACTTAAAATGAATTTATAAAATTGATTTAAATAAATGGTTATTTATGAAATAATTTAAATAAATAAGTCAAAGTGAATTTATTAGTTATCCAAAGAATGATGTTAAAAATTTATCAATAAAATTATCTTACATTAAAAAATATAATTATAAAGTGATTTTTATATAAAAATAAGGCTTATAACTGGTTTCCTTCAAAAATTTTAGATAAAATATATGAGTTTATATAGATATAATCAATATTTTCTCAAATCCCCTAAAAAACTGTACATAGAAATACCATAAGTATACATGTCCGTCGAAACAGGGAAAGTTGCTCCGGGGTGTGGGGGGCCTGGGGTGGCCGATTCCACCTTTTTGAGTGCAAGGGAAAGTTGCTCCGTGAAGATGAAGTGTGGAAAGTCTCTCTTGAAAATTGGTGCCTGCATTCTTGGATGGATTTAGGAAAAATATGATTAAATGCACCGAACTTGCTTATGATTTAATTTTTTTATTTATCTCCTAAAATTTAAAAATGATAAAAATACTTTATACTTAATTATTTATTTTAAATAACTCTTTGGCAACCGAAATGTCACAAATTCGATTCAAGAAAATAACAATTTTGTAAAATATAAAAGGAATGTTAAGTATAATTGGTGACTATCTCTCGATCTTCACAAAATGGGGAGCAAAATGGGGAGCTTTGTATACTGGAATTTATAGAAATATTTATTTTAAATAACTCCTTGATATTAATTGTTATTAATATTTTTAATAGTTACCAATTTGTATGTCTATTAGATAACTGAGTTAGTATCATTTAAACAAAGCGAAATAACACATTACACAATGTTGTTTTATATTATCGTTTGAGATGAAAGTTTATAATGGAATAAAATAGAATTAAATGAGATGTAATAGGAAGATTTCATATTATATCTCATTTCATCTTAAACATTAAAAATAAAAACTTCCGATTTGGAGTGTTTAGGATGAAATATAAAATGATTGATAATTTTACACTATATTACATTATAAACCCTTCATTCAAACAACATTTCACTATATTATAAAATGAACTCTTTCATTCCTACCGAACAATAATTTTTTAATATTATATCTATTTACATTTCATTCTATTATAAACTCTTTCCTTCAATTCAATTCAATTAAATTCTATTATATTATATTTTATTAAAAATATTACGTTCAACCAAACATATCCTAAGGATTTTATGTAAATGCAAACTGACATCATATAGACATACAAACTACTACAGGTATGAATTGGATCGAGTTTGATGTTTAATGGTCTTTGTTAAAAATACTAAACTTTGATGTCAGGAAATTCCTTACAAAATCAACAATTAAATACGGGAAAATATTTAATAGTTTTTAGAATTTAAGAGAAAAATTTTAAAAAAACCACAAAATACCTGATGTATTTAATCCTAAAAAAATAATTTAAGTAATTGTTTACATAAAAGTGTTTGTAAAATATTGCTTCCATTAAATTATGTGTATTGATTTTTTTTTCCCACTAAAATCTAAGTGTAGACTGGCGGCTTATGCGTCTAAAACTTTGCCTTCATTGAAATCCAAGTCATGCAGTCAAATATGTACAGAGCCGCTCGAACGAATCTTAAGTTTGAAGAGTCAAAGAAGGAAGAAAATGGGATACAGTAGGTCTGCTATGACAGGCTTCTTGGTTATTTAACCAAGAAGGAAACATTCTCTTAGGTCTCATGCTGTCTTACAAAATTTCCACAAGAGTCTGCCTTGAAAATTATTTGTCCAATGTTAAATTATTAACAATATTGCAATAATAATTATAATACTGATTGCGATGTATCTTATAAGCACAACAGATTGCAAAATGCATCTAATAATCAAGTATTGATTCCTTCACGTAATGCAACTTTTATCCTTTAATCTTTAGAAATCAAACATGCACGTGTCCTCACAGCTGCAATTGTAACGTAAGGTACTCTGACCCCCCACAACAGTACTATTGATGAACATGAAAAAGAATAATAAGCTCACCTCAATTCCTTAAGCTTTGAACTAAAAATTTGAAGAAACGCGCAAAGTTCATGGTTAAGTCTAGTAGAAAATAACCAGTCCACAGTTAGTCGACATGGCGACACAAATAGTGGAAGAAAGGGAGGAGGCGTCGTTGTGGTCAATGTTCTCGAAATTGGACTGGAAATAAAATCAGTAAAATACGATTTCAGTTCAAAATTTTTATTATCAAATCAATCGGTTTTAAAACATTATGTTTTAAAAAAAAAAATTAAAAAATGTAATTATATAAAGAATTGTACAAAGGAGTTCGTGATAATAAAGCCAAATACAAAGTCTTCTTTAAGTGCTACGACACCGTATGGGCCAATCAAGCCTACATTATCAAAGCATCATGACAAAAGCATTCAGGGCAAGATCGTTTGCCTCTTTTCTACAAATGCCACCAGAGTTCATTTCTGTCTCTACTTCACGCCATAGCTAGCTTGCTCAATTTTTGGGAAACCCCTTCTTTCTTCTGTGAGTAAATTGTTCTCATTTAGGGTTGCGGGTGAGTCAAGTCTCGATGATAGGACGTAAATTTCACGTGCTAAAGAATGTAAATATGAACATTTTCTCTCAATTCGTTTGTCAGAAATTGTTCTAATTTTCAACTACAATGTTGAGTTAGTGAAGTGGGGAGCATGAAGTTAAAAGATTATGTGTTTGAATTCTTCCATCTGTACTCTCTCGATCAAGTATGTTGTACAGGACTTATCTAGTGCGGAATATTCAGTTGGTGAATTTACAGGCTAATGTGTTAATCTGAAAATTTATCCATTGTGCATCTAAAGGATAGCGACTGTAAGTTTCTCTTTTAACGAAAAAAGTGACTAAATTTATAATGATTAATTAATCTTAAATATTCAAAGATAGACGCCAGCGTTGTTTGAAATATACATATAAGATACATATTGTCTCTTTCGCCGCCCTTTATCTACCGCAAACTTGGAAGCATGTGTGTATTGACTTCCTACTTCACTTCACAGTTGTCCAATAGCGGACTCTTGTTATTGTCGTGTGCAATACAACAAACACTGAAGAATGTGGAATTTCTTTGCTAATGACCCAAAAAGGAGTTTAAACTTTAATAGAAAGAGATGCTTAGTCCAAAAGGTTTAGCTTACTAGTTGAATCGCTTTAATTCTCACTTCCAACTTTTAGGCATATATCTTTTGGAGGATGTAAAAAGGAATGTTTTAAATTTAATATAATTATATACTTTATGATACATCACAAAAGTTAGCTTAAACATTATATATTTTCAAAAAAATTTTTTCCGATAAAAATGGCCTTCTCTTTTCTGGCCCCGTTCTCATGGCTTAGATTAATGAATCTTTTATTGGGACATTTCCTCGAAGGTACTATGATGTTGAAACAAAAGAAAAGAAAACAGATACTAAGACGGAGCACTTTGATTTAAATTAAAAGTTGAGTACCTGTTTCCTCGAAGATGCTATGATGTTGAAACACAAGAAAAGAAAAAGATACTAACCGAGCACTTTGATTTAAATTATAATTTACACTACGATTCATAATTGTTACTTGTTACTGTAGAAAAAATTCATTTGTAGATAATATAATAAGATAGAAATTTATAGGATAAGAGATTTGTCGAGAGAAGCTGTAATTTCGCTAGACCCTAATTTAAACGAGAAAGGCGAGGAACCCTAGCTGACAAAGACTTGATGTTTTATTTTCTTTTCGAGTCGGGCCTCCTGTTTTGTTTTCGGGTTTAGGCCAATGGGCTGGCAGATTCTTCTAACCTAGTCCTTTTACCTTGGTCCAAGCTTGCTTCCTTCATTGTCTCTAGCCCACGTTCTCTTTTGTTTTCTCTTTTTTTATTTTATTTGTAAATCTCTTAATTCTGTTAGAGATTCCCTGATCTGTTATAACAAATTTTGAACAGAACAACCTATAAAAGGGTTGAGGTTCATTCAATAAAATTTGAGCCAATATTATCTTTTTTTGTTACAATTCTTATCATGGTATCAGAGTGTTGAGCAGCTCGATACTCTTCCTTCTCTCTTTGGCTCCATTTTTTGTTGTTGTCCTCTTTCTGCTTCATTTGCCTTCTTGTTATCTCCTCTTTGTCCGTTCCTTCATCTTCCTTATGTCAGGAGCTCCAGGTCCCTTATATGCTAGTATGGCTGCCAACCAAACACATCATCAATCACATTCTCAAAATATAATCCGACCGGAAGATCATCTAGCCAGTCCTTTTTACCTTTATCCCAGTGAAAATCCCTCTTGAGTCCTGGTCTCTTCTCTCTTGACAGGTTCTAACTATCACTAATGGGCAAGATCCATTTGGATGGCCCTACTGTCAAAAACAAACTCAAGTTTATTGATAGATCTATCACATCATCAAACTTTGTTTATTTACTGGGAAAGATACAATATAATGGTGTTATCATGGTTATTAAGATAAGTGATAGATTCTATCTCACAAAGTGTAATCTGGTTCGATTTTGCAGTTGAAGTTTGGAAAGATTTGGAAGGAAGGTTTTCACAAATAGACTCTTCTAGGATATCCAATCTCTAAGAAGAAATATACAATTTCAAGCAAGGTAAAGAGTGTCTGACTATTACACACACCTTAAAATGCTATGGGATGAACTCTTTAACCTAAGACCTATGCCTAAACGCAAGTGTGAGCCTCAATGCAACTGTGATTTTTTAGCTACATTAAAAAACTATTAAAAGGGAGACTGTGTTATCAGATTTTTAAAGGGATTAAATGAATCTTACACTACTGTCAAGTCCCATATTATGCTCACGGAACCTTGACCAGACAGAAAAGAGCTTTTGCAATGGTGGCACAGTATGAAAGACAACTAAACATACAATCGGATTTATCCTCACTAGTCATTGAACCACAAGCATTCTTTAGCAAAACTGACATCAAGAGAAATTACCAACAGAAAAAAAAAATCCATTTGTACCTTCTGTGGGAACATCGGTCATGTGGAAAGCAAATGTTGTAAAAATCATGGTTTCCCCCTAAAATTTTCATCCAATGCCAGATCACATTATCCAAGAAGAGACAACAATCAAAGTAAATTTAAGGCAATCAATAAAGCTGAAACTTACTAGGATCGTCTCCCCTCAGACATTGAAAACCTTTCACTTACCAGGGAGTCAGGACAAGATAGTACAAACTTCAGCCTCACTGCAGAATAGTACTCACAACTGATGCAGATTTTGTACAAGGAAGGAGACACCAAAGGAAAATCTATTAGCACACCTCAGATTAATACAACTTCCATTGATCAAAAAGGTTCATCCACACCTAATATGCTTTCTGGTTTATGGTCATCCATATGGATTCTCGATTCTGGGGCTACTGACCACATCATTTGTTCCTTAGAATTCTTCTCAGTGTTGGACCAATGGTGGTTGACAAATAAAAATCCCTTTATGTTTTGATAATTATAAAATATACAGAATTGGTTAAGA
>JANQBM010000220.1:3262191-3286832 GCA_025594535.1 Erythroxylum domingense | reverse complement strand
CTACTACACCAAACTTGATCATATAAATAAGTTCTATTACAAGTGGAAGAGAGATTAGAAGAAGCAAGATGACCAAAAAGATGGAGATGACAATTACACTACAGTAAGCCTCAAGTACAGATGATGAGGAAATATTGATTTGTGCAACCAGTGAGTATCTCCACATTAGTTATTTAGATTTTGAATGGCTTATTGATAAAGGGGCTTTGTATCATTATGTTCAAAAGAGGGAATACTTCATTAGTTACAAAAATGGTGATTTTTAGAAGTGTGAAGATGAAAAATAAGAGTTCTAGCATCATCGATGTAGGTGACATTCAGATTCAAATCAATGTTAAGTGCATATTATCCTTGAAAGGAGTCTGACACATTCTTAAATTGCATCTCAATTTATTTTCAAGGCATGTACTCGATCAAGAAGGATATCAACATACGTTTGCAGATGGTAAGTGGAAGTTTTCTAAAGCAACATTGACAATTGCTTATGGTGGATTATATTGGACCTTATATGAGACACAGTTGAAAGTGTGTTCTAGAGAACTATATGTTGTTAAGGAGATACTTCTCTATATTTGTAGCACTAGAGATTAGGACATGTTAGCGAGAAAAGGATTAGATTGCTACTTAGAAAATCTCTTATCCCTGTGAAAACCAATGTTTCTCTTAACTCCTATGATCATTACGTGGCTAAAAAGTAACATTGAATGTCTTTTTATAAAAGGTCTATTAGAAGGAAGACTAAGTTGAAGTTGGTGTACTCCAACATGTGTGGTCCCTTGGGTAGTAATAAGTACTATGTTACTTTTGTTAGTGATGTTACTCACAAGACTTGAGTCTTTATGGTGAAAATGAAAAGTTAGGTGTTTGAGACCTTTCGAAAATTTCATGCCATAATGGAAAGGAAGATGGAGAGAAAGTTGAATTGTCTCCAAACTGACAATATAGGCTAGTATATATGTGACGAGTTTGAGGGATATTGTGCGATACATGTCATAAGATAAAAGAAAACAGAACTTAGTACCCCACATCATAATGGTGTTGTTGGAAGAATGAATAGAACCATTATGGAGAAGGTTCAGTGTATGCTCTGAAAGTCAAAACTATCAAAGTCCTTTTTGGGTGAGGCAGTCTAAACCCCAGTATACATGATCAACATAACTCCATTTGTTCCATTAGAGCTTGACATATCTGAGGGAATGTGGAAAGAGAAGGATTCAATATATTTGTATCTAAGGGTGTTCAAATGCAAAGCTTTTAAGTATATAACAAAGGAGCAAAGATCGAAGTTAGATTCAAAGACTACTCCTTATGAATTTGTTGAATATAAAGACAAGGAGTTTGGTTATAGGCTCTACGACCCCAAAAAAATAGAAGGTTGTTTAAAATAGAGACATAATCTTCTACGAGCATGAGAAGGGTGAAAATCGCATCAAAGAAGATAATACTACTTTCAACAGTTTATCGTTTGGTGATATGAATTCTACCCCTATTTTAACTTCCATTGATTGGCCTATAGTTGAATAAGGAAAAGGACGTAAGCTGGCATGGGATGGTGATCATCAAGTGCAATATGATGGAGATGAGTTATGTCCTGTGTACTACTCATAATATCTAGATATTATTATTATAGGTCTAAGCCTATTTTAAAGATGTTTGTTCATTTAATTTCACTAAATTTAGGCTCTATAAGTGTTAGTTATATTCATGGATTAAAAGGAACAAATATTGGGTAGATTTGAGGTAGAAACTGATGAGCTAAAGTTGTTTCTAGAGTACACACTCGTTAATGGTAGATATAATTGTGTGGATGAATGTGTAAGCTTATGTAACTATGTACGAGTTGAAGGATGATGCTTGAGGATAGACACGCATATATAGAGTTAGACACGACCATACAAGTGGAGGATATGAAGATGTTTGTCGACCGTGTAAGTCACTAAGACCATATATCATAGTAAAATTGATTTTTTAAGGACACGGTCACTATACACAGCCATATGGGAGACAATACGTGGTTTAAAAATCTTATCCTTTGAAGTTTAAAAGGTTGGATAATAGATAGAAGTTCCATGAGATACAAACACATGATGATAGAAGAGTTTTAGAGTCCAATTAACGTTGTTCAACTACAATTTTATTCAAGTTTGATTTATAAAAGTATTGAAAAATATTGTGAGTATTGAAACAATAAGTATTTAGTTCTTACAATAAACATCACATAACTTTACCATTCATGACATAATCACTCATTAATTGCATCTTCAAGCATTTTGTAATATGAGAAAAAGTATAAATTTTAAATTATAATACATACATGAATTGAAAGAAAAAATTATAGGAGATAGAAATAATACCCTTCGTTTTCCTCTTCATTTATATCATAACTTGGGCCAAGTAATCTTCTAAATAACATATCATGTTTTGCAAATTTTACTCGAGTTTCTTATCCCCTTATTACCTCATCTTGTAATACAGCTCTAAGCTTTTTGTTTTCCTTTTGAAGGTGTTGAATAATTGTTTTATATGTTAAGGTTTCCACATTTGACTTAGGATGATAGCTAAGACCTTTCATATAACCAAAATGTGTACCAAATACTATATAACAAATGTCTTCTGCTCTGAGCTCATTCCCCTTAAACATATATTTCTTTAATAACTCTTGTATTTTATTCTAAATTTTAAAAAGGAAAACCAATATTCAATCAAAATATGACTACTTACCACTACATTGATAAATGAAATAAAATATTGAACAGATTTTTATATTTACATAGTTGCTTTGTGCTTCTTCTAACACCCATCCTTTACCTTTCTTATAGTGAGTGATTTTATATAGTATGATCCTATCACTCTTACCTTGGTAATTCTTTCTCACTCTATTTTATGAAAGAAAAATACAAGGCACAATAAATAATGTAGTATTTATTGATATAAGTATAAATTGCAAGCAAAGATCTTACGTATTCATTTCAAACAACTATAAATGACTTTGAACCTTGATTATAAGGTGTCTTTGCCTTCTTACAATTTTCCTAAATAAAGGAAAAAGACAACATAGTTGTTAAATCATCTGACAAGATTAATGGAAATAGTGAAGGTAAAAAAAACAAACCTGAACTTTCGGGTCAACCCAATAATCACACGAACTATTCCAATTTTATTTGGACATTCATTCGAGGATATGTCTTCGTGCCTTCGTATCAGAAGGAAAAGATGCATAATACTTATGCAACTTGAAACGATGATTAGTGGTCCTTTGTTTCAATAATGAAATAACACAATTTGAAACATCTAGGATCTCAATATCTACAATATTCAATTTCAACTATTAATAATAAGTAAAGGTGTAATTAATCTTAAAATCATTGAAATAGTATTGCATATAGTTAAATATTTTGAAAAATTACCGCTACTTTATTTAAAGCTTTTTCAAACAGGTTGTCTTCCTTCAAGTCCTTAACATGTTTCATGTAAGATAATTATGTTCTAGAAATAATCTCTAACTCACTTGACAATTTTGTAAATTGGACCTTGTCTATAAGAGGACCTTGTTAAGTATCAACATGTATTGATAACTTGTAACTCGTTACAACATTCATTCGTTGCAATTCACAACCTCTTGTTTTACCTCTACATTTTTTTCTAATACTAGCATTGAAAGATGACAACAAATCAATAATGATAAGGAAATGTTAGAATATATAAATATATATTTAAGCATAAGTTTAGTTGAAGGTGTTAAAAGATTAACAAACTTACACTAGTTGATTCATTATTGTTTGAGACAAAATGAAGTTGTATATGACTTGAAGGCAGAATATTATTGGTGCTTTGTTGTGGTAATGTACTAGAACAAGCTATATTTCCTATAGCTAAAAAAGAATATGATAAGAAAAAGAAATATATATTTCCTATGGCTAAAAAAGAATATGATAAGTTTTAAATCATTAATTAGGATATCCTTACTAGGAGCAGTAAGTCCCAAAATAAGTAAAGATAATAACAAAAAAGGCTCCTTCATACACTTCCTGAGGATAAATTATATGGAGCAAGAATTATCGACGACATGCAGTAAGAAGTACTCATATTACCAAATGGATTAACCCGAGTCAAACATTACGAAAATCTTCTGCAAACCATGAAAACTTCCCATTAAATTCTTTACATATGCCTTTAAGTCTACCTGATGATGCATAATGTTATCATCAATGTGTTTCTTTTTACGCCACCTCATATTTAGGGTTGTTTTTGTTGATATAAGAAGCCTTTATAGTTGTAGTTTAATAGGGAAGTATCTCAAGATTTTAAGGGATATTTTTTTTCCTTTTCCATCATCGACTTGCCACCTTGATGAACCATAAATACGACATTCTTGAAGAACTTTAATGTCCTTCCAAAGGATAACACAATCACACTTATAAGCATGTATTGATATATATTCTAATCCAAGGTCCCTTAACAATTTTTTTGTTTCATAGTAAGATTTGGGCAATTTGTGGCCAATCGATAATGCATCACTAAGCAACTCAATCAACATATTAAAATATTTATTACTTCACCTATTATATCCCTTCAAGTGTAACAACTTAACATCAAAAGATAGTTATGAGAAATTAGAGCATGCCAAATATGATTCTTCTTAAGCAACTTTCAATAACTTCTCAAATTTATCTTCTGTAATTCTACCAAATGTATTAAGTAAAGTATTATCATTCGTATTCTCCATATAATTCCCCACATCCTCTAACATCGCTCCAATTTCATCGTCTACGTCATCATTAATATCAATATCATCTACATCATTATTATTATCACCGTCTTCACTTGTATCAACACTTCTAACATTACTTACTTCATAACGTTTGTCGTAATAAATCCATTGAGTATATAATTTATCTATGTCTCGGATTAACAATTGATTATATACTACAACTTAACTTTGAATGTTGAAATTTAAGCAATCTATGCATGGACAACGAATTTCACATTCTAAACTCACTTGATCTTTTACAAATTTCATGAAAGCCTTCACTCCTTCTAAGTATTGACTGGACCATTTCTGATGAGTGATCCAACTTTTATCCATGTAGCTATACAATTATAAATAAATTACTTAATTAATAAATGAAATTTAAGTTGTAAATAAAATAATAATAAATCAATTTAAGTTGACATACCAAGTTTGAATTCTACCAAAGAATGCCATTTAGTTAGCAGACTATGACAAACTCTGTAATAAGATATATGACAACATAAGTTTTTGTACTTAAGAAAATATGAGCTAGCTTAGAATAGGAAGCATGAACCCATCTTAAAACCCACATGTACATTCATTTTTATAAACCAAGAACATCAAAGCCACTTCCAATCACATCCTAACTAATTTGTAATGAGGTTAATAAAGTGTTCAAGCATGTATCTACAATCCATATATCTAAGATTTAACTCAAACTTTCATACGAATTCAAGCAATGAGTTTTAAACATACCTCTAAATTCTAAAGCAAGAACTGTAAGATTTGATTCAATGTGTGCTTTCCCTATTATGAGCATCAACACCTCATATTCAATTGCATTTATAATTAAGTATTAATATTATCATTATTAGCAAGCATATCATAGAACTCTTAAGAAAGAATCAATTATAACTCTTTATTATTGTCATTGCCATTATACTTAGTTAATGATTATGTAGAGGAGATTAATGTTTAAGATTTGGTTCATTTTGCAATGAATATAAATCCAAAATAGATGAACCATAAAGCAAAATTATTTAAGACGGAGTGGCACAAACAAAGAAACATATTCTAATTGAACTTAAGCCTTTAGGTTGTATTTATTGAGACATATTAAATGGTTCAAATAATTTTATGCTTTCTTTGGACAACTAGAGATTACAATCCTTACTAGTTAGGTCTTTTGTGGAAAAAAAATACTATAAATGGAGAAACTCAAGATGATGCATGTGCCAATATGGATTAATTTTCATAATGTGTCATTAGAGTATTGATCAACAACATACTTCAACTATCTAGCAAGTTTCAATTGAAAACCTGTATATTTGGATGAAGCTATAACTTCAATTAAGTAAAGAGGATGCATCAGAGTTTTTATAAAGGTAAAAACGGATTAGGAATTACTAGACTCTATCTTAATATCAAATTTGGATGAAAATGAAAACATGGTAAAGAAGTTTTTGGTTATAGGCTATCGGTGGAAGCCCTATTTAAATCAATAGAAAAGCCAATAGAGTTCTAGCTATAAATCAGTCAAGAGAGGAGATTACAATTAAATAATGGAAATAGATGATATTGAAGGAAAAACCAAGTTATACCAATAACAATCAAATCTTAAACTATATTTAATTTTACAAAAAAAATATTGTTAATTATGTTGATAACCAAATAAGTAAAGAAAAACCAACAAATTTACCCTAATCTTCTAATGATGTTGCCAACAATAAGGATAATCCATGTAATTTAGAAAGTTAGAGGGCTCAATTTCCAAAAAGCATGTAATTCATGATTATCCTTACTAAAAAACCATATCAATATAGAAAAGGAATATGGTTCTTTAACAAAGAATGGTCTACAATTGTCAACCATAAATATCATTTTAATGGTTGAATTATGGTGGCTTTCAACCCTAATAAAGTTAAGGTCGTTGATATGAGCTTATTAAACTAAATAAACGACATCAAAGGGAAAGTCTTACCCAATCCTTCTTTAGTTTGTTTCACACTTGTGTATGGAACTAATTTGGATCTAAAAATCCTCACTTGGGAATGATTTGAAAATTAGTCAGAGAAACTTAAGATCTTCTTGGATGATCCTTAATGACTTTAACATCACTATTTACTCCTCAAAACTAAAGAAGGCTTTGGTTAATCACTATTAGACGTCAAATTACTTTGACACTAAGGCATTATTTAGCAATAACATAACCTCTAACCACACCCCAATTGAAATACATAATGCGTAAAAATAAGAAACTAAAGAAACTCGTTTTAGATTTAATAATTATTTGATTAAGCTAAAGGATATTATAAAGTTGTGATAAGAGCAAGTTACAAAAAGAAGAACTAAAGTTGCTAAAACCAAAAATGCTACAGCAAGATAAACACTAGAATTCAGGAATAAAGAACTTTTCTCAACCAAGTGTAAGAAGAGCTTTACTGAAATCTAATGAATAAAAAATCGATTTGATTCGACTAGTTTTAGATTTTGCATAATAACTAAATTCGAAACCAAATAACAATCCAAAAATCAAGTAACACAAAACAATATGGATTGATAATAAACTAAACACCAAACATATATGTGATCTAAATGGAAAAAACACTATATCCATAAACTAAAGTAGATTTGCAGGAGAACTCTTTTCCTTAGTCGAAAAAGGACAAGTGCTACGAAGAGAATATCAAATACCAAACGAACTGAAACCCTATGCTTAATGAAACAGCAAAACATACTGAAACTGAGCAGGAAAGGCTAGCCAACCTTGCTCCCGACGGGTATCAAGCAAAAAAAGTCAGAATTCATAGTTGGGAGGAAGACCCACCCCTTAGCGTTAAACTAACTTACAGTGCAACAGTTCTCGACAATCAGGGTCAGGATACTGAGGCTCTGGAATTACCTTGGCCATGTGAAGACCCTATTGCCACTGAAGAGAAAGACATCACTCCCATACTAGGAGATTTAGGGGGAGGGATTGCACTCTCATCATCTTTTAAGTCGACACTAGATAAACAATGGGAACGAGTGGTGATCGTGAAACTGATAGGCCAAAGAGATAAACAACGGGAACGAGTGGTGATCGTGAAACTGATAGGCCAAAGAGTGGACTACAAAATGCTATGCTCCCGACTGCACACCCTATGGAAACCGCGAGGTCCACTGAAAATTGTTGACTTGGACCATGATTTCTTCCTAGTAAATTTCATTGAAGATGACGACTTCCTCAATGTGTTAACAAAGGGGCCTTGGGTCATTCTCAGGCGTGCCCTATCAGTACAAAGATGGTCCCCCAACTTCTAGGCATCATAGGGAAAGATTAACAGAGCTGTGGCCTGGATCCATTTTCCAGACCTGCCCATCGTGAGGTACCATCCAAAAATCCTCACCGCACTGGGCAATTTAATAGACAAGACAATACACATAGATGAAACGACACTGCTTACCCAAAGGGGACAATTTGCTCGATTAGCAGAAGAAATCGACCTTGGAATCTCGCTTTGCTCAAAGGTGGAACTGGATGGGGAAACTCTGTTGGTGGCTTACAAAGGCTTACCCCAAATATGTTTCCATTGTGGCATGGTGGGACATGAGGCTGGCATATGGCCTTCCCGACAACAAACTTCATCCGGCCAGCAACCACTGTCGACTCACTTAGGTACGGCAGCTACGCTAGTGAAGGGGAATCAAAGCAACGGTCCGATTATGACATTGACGGACAGGACGGGTGACACCTACGGTCCTTAGATTCAGGTACAACGAAAATATACACGTCCATTGCTCAAGGGTTGGATCATGGTATTACCATCCAACCACTGAACCAGCATAAGGAGACCCATCCAGCAGTCCACATTCGGTCCTCTTCAGAGATAATTTGTAATGATCAAGCAGTCAGACAACTGGTTGGGAGAGAGTTGGACAATTCTTTGGAGGCCCCTATGCATCTTGAAGACTCTCCGACCCTTCGTACAACTCAACACATCCTCCCTCCGTCCAAACCCCCGAATATTTGAACCGAAGATATACAGATGGAGGATAATATGACATCTCCTGTAGTTGTGGATCTGGAACCGCGAACTCAGGGTGACAATGACAACGAGGGATGCTCTTCAATTCAGGAGGTTGCTCCGGTTTAGGAGTATGCCCTATTTACCATCGTTTTTTATGTTGATTCTCATTTGGAACTGTCAAGGGGCTGGAGGACCCTAATTTATCACTATTTTGAGGAATTACATCATTTTACATCGCCCAAGGATGGTAGTGCTAGTTGAAACCCGTATCAGTGGAGGACGAGCACTGGATGTTATCCGAAAGATCGATTTTGATCACACTTTTTGAGTAGAGGCAGATGGTTTCGTAGGCGGCATTTGGCTATTATGGAAGATTGATTTCGAAGTTTCGATTGTACTGGCGCACCGCCAATTTATTCACACAAACATTAGGTACGATTCCTCTGTATTTGCTTTCACTGCGGTTTACGCTAGTCGTCAGGGTGCTACTCGAAAATTATTATGGCCCTATTTACGATGGCTTAGTTGCACAATAGAGGGTCCCTGAATCATCGAAGGAGATTTTAAATCTAAACTGGCTCCGAGTGAAAAACAAGGTAGCTCTCAATTTTCTCCGATTGTGGATAAGAATTTCCAGGAGTGTGTTCATTATTGTGGTTTGCATGATATGGGATATCTTGGATCCAAATATAAATGGCGAAGAGGGATATGGTTGGAACTATACCCAACTGCGACCAATACCCACCTTCCTTTTTTAGGATCAGACCACAGGCCTTTGTTAGTTGATTTTGACAGGACCCTCAAACTTGAAATACCCTTCCTGGGGTTTCGGTTTCAATTAGCTTGGATCGCTCATGAGGATTTTGATAAGCTAGTAGCTGATCACTGGACCACAGCAGTGCCCCTTTTTTGGCGTACTATAGAGTATTTTTCTACGAAGCTCCATAGCTGGAATAAGAATGTGTTTGGAAATATCTTCCATAAAAAGAAACAATTATTAGCTAGACTAGCGGGTATTCAAAAGTCCTTGGACTAAGCGACATCCGATTCCTTGCTGGCTTTAGATGAGAGACTTCAAGGCAATTTAATTCAAGTCCTGTGTGAGGAGGAAATTTACTGGTATCAATAGTCCTGTAGCACTTGGCTTTCACAGGAAGACCGCAATACCAAATTTTTCCATACCTTAATGATGACAAAGCGGAGGCAGTTGTGGATAACCTGATTAACAGATGTTAACGGACAACTAATCTCTAACCCCACGCATCTGCGGCAATTGGCCAAGAGCTATTTCGAAAACTTATTTACGTCTCAGATAGTATTCATTCCAACTTCCTTATATCTGGTGCATTTCCCCCTCTTTCGGAGGCGTCACTCTAGACATTGTCCGTTTCAATTCTCACGAGCAAAATCCGTCAAGCCAATTTTGATATTAACCCAAGCAAAGCCCCGAGGGAAGATGGGTACACTGCTTCGTTCTTCCATCAAAAATGGGACCAGGTGGGTCCTGCAATAGTGGATTACATTCAATCCATATTCTGTCATGAGCGATGGGAATCTGAAGTCAACAAAACCATTTTGGTTTTAATTCCCAAAGTCCCCTCCCCACTCTCCCTGTCACAATTTAGGCCTATTAGTCTATTCTCGGTTATCTATAAAGCTATCTTGAAAGTGATTGTAAACCGTCTGAAGCCTTCTCTCGATTCCTTAGTTGCTCAAACCCAATGTAGTTTTGTCCCAGGTAGACATATCACAGACAATATTATAATAACCCAGGAGGCTATACACTCGATGAAACGAAAGAAAGGAAAGACAGGCATTTTGGCAATAAAAGTTGATTTAGAAAAAGCCTACGATCGCCTTTGGTAGGACTTTATCGATTACACATTGCGGGACATTGGCATCCCGGACTCTTTCGTCGCGCTCATTATGAAATGTATATCCACGGTGACTATGCAGGTTTCTTGGAACGGGATCCTTTCTGATCATTTTGTCCCAACTAGGGGTATTAGACAAGGAGACCCATTATAGCCTTTTCTCATTGTGCTCTACATGGAACGATTAGGGCATATGATTGCTAGGGTTGTCAGCGCCGGTATATGGAAACCTTTTCATCTGAGTAGACATGGACCTCCCATCTCGCATCTCTTCTTTGCTGATGACCTGATCCTATTTGCCGAAGCTTCGTCCGCTCAGGTACAAATTCTACTCTGAGTTTTGGACTCTTTCTGCCGAGCCTCAAGCCAATTAATCAGTAAAGCCAAAACCAAAATTTTCTTCTCAAAGAATGTCGGTCGGGACACAGCTCGAACCCTCAGTAAGGAATCTCAGTTTACCCGTACTAATAATCTGTGCAAATACCTCGGAGTCCCATTGATCCATGAGCACACTACAAGGTCCATCTATTAGTATATTTTGGATCAAGCACAGAGGCGCCTTGCAGGATGGAGTGCCCGGGAACTCTCTCTCGCAGGGAGAGTCACATGAACCCAGTCCGTCATTTCTTCTCTCCCAATCTACACTATACAAATGATGTGTCTACCGCGACAATTTTGTGATGATCTCGAGAAACTAATGAGAGATTTCATTTGGGGTACCAGGAATGGAAGGAGAAGAGTGAATCTTATTCAATGGGAAAAAGTCTGCCGGCCCAAAAAAGCCGGAGGTTTAGGTATTAAAAAAGTCCACATTACGAATGATGCTTTACTGACTAAGTTAGGTTGGGCAGTGCTTACCAACCTTGACGCAATTTGGGTCCAAATCCTCCGTGCCAAATATAATGTAGACGTTCGCAGTATCCCCCACTTAGTCACGAGGTATGGGGCTTCGACTATTTGGCGTGGGGTCGCAACTACATGAACTTATGTTTGTCAAGGTATTAAATGGCGGATAGGAAATGGTAAGTAGGTTAAATTCTGGCTCGATAGCTGGGCAGGTGATTGGGGTCCCCTTTTAACGGTATCGATCTCCTCACCACCAGATGAATTATTGCGAACATCAGTACAGGATATAGTGCACGAGGATGGCAACTGGAATTGGAATTGATTCCAACATTACCTCCCCTTGCTAGTCTACATGACCATTGAGGCCATACACCCCCCCATAATGGATTAGAAGCAAATCGTATAGTCTGGGGATGCGCATCGAATGGCATTTTTACGATTAACTCTGCCTATGAGCTCATTGAGGGGTCTTCAGAGCCAGAGAGTAGTCACATATGGCCTTTGGTTTGGAAATGGTCCAGGCCCCAGCAGATTCATTCGTTTCTTTGGCTTCTGACCAAAAACAAACTGCTCACAAACTACAAGTGTGTGGCTTGACATATCTCAATGGAATCTCAATATCCCTTCTGTCATCAAGAAGAAACCATTTTACATGCGCTACGAGACTGTCGGCGGGTGATGACTTTTTGACATCAGTTCCCTTTAGCGATTCTCGATACCTCCTTTTTTCATAAGAATTTAGATCTATGGTTGCTCACCAACCTCGAAAATTTGAATCATGTGCATCGTCATGAGTGGGCTACCATTTTTGACACCTCCTGCTAGTACTTATGTTAGTGGCAGAATAAAAGTATCTTCGAGCAGGAGTTTCATTGGCCCGTTAGTAGGTCCAAGGTGGTCTTAGAGTATGTTGACAGTATCGAGAAGGCTAAAGGTGTGATAGGCCGTGCGGTTCCACCAACGAGAGCCCCATTGGGATTTCCACTAGGATGGATTAAACCACCGGAAAGTTGGGTTAAAGTTAACACTGATGGGGCAGTGCAGTCTGCCACTGACATTGCTTCAGCAAGTGAACTAATTAGAAATAGTGCGGGGCACTGGTGTGGAGGTTTCTTTCAGCGTCTTGGGATCGCTTCTCCAATTACTGCTGAACTTAGTGGATTTAGCTGGATTACAACAGGCATGAGAACTAAGATATCGTCGAGTATTGTTAGAGGTGGATTCACTGGAGGTTATTAACATTCTATCCTCTTCCAACATAACGTATTTTGATGATTAATTCATAGGTGCTCAGAGACCTCCGGGAGATGCAGACTCGCGCGTGGGACATCCAACTGCAACATGTCTATAGGGAAGGCAATAGGTGTGCTGAAAAGATGGTGCATTTAGCTTCGAGTACAACTCCAGGTATTTAGCTGCTCGACGCAATTCCTAAGAAATGTTTCCAGTTCATCACTCAAGATCTACAAGCGCTTTGTTTCGTAGAAGCTTGTAATTAGGGGCTATTGTTTTTTATTTTCCTTCTATAATAAAAAAAAGTAGATTTGTAGGTGTTGGAGAACCAACTAGTGATTGACAATAAATGAAAAGATAAAATTAACGTGTGAACGAAACATAATATATATGTTTATTAATCCAGTTCAACACGTTTTCTACATAATAGTAGTATCTTATGCATACAAATTAATTAGTATTGTAGTAATTTAAGTACGTGCAACCAATTGACTCGGACGTAACTTACATTAACCAAGAATGAACTAAAACCCCAATTACTTGGAGAAAAAGAACCCTCATGTGAAATAGGCAAAACAAATGTTGGCAATTGCTGGAGAAAACACGACGACATTAGAGAGAAGACAGATAAAGACGAACGAAGACAGACGAACACACTAGATATAGACACTAGATGAGCACTCCATAGTTGTTAGAAGACGAGGACAAAGAAGAAGAAAAAACAGATGAGGAAGAAGATTGCTTCTTAATTAGGATATCAAAATGCAGAAAATAACGTCATTTTAGTGGATAAAATGACATCGTTTTCATTGTCTTTTGTTCTTCTTCTTTTGGTTAAAAATATATTTTTGTAGTCAAATATTTTTAACTACGAAATCTATTTTTGTAGCTGATATTATGGAATCTGTGTATTTTAGCTATGAATTTTTGTAGCTAAAATTATTTTGCTACGAAAATAAGTTCAGAGTTAAAAAAAAGTCGCCAAATATTTTTAGCTACGAAACTAAGTACACAATTAAAAATGTTGTCAAATCTTATTAGCTACGAATATAAAATGTTGCATGTCCTAAACATCATCAATAGTTTTTATAAACTTGCGAATCATTTAACGCCAGCGATTTTATTTCAATAGGCTATGATTTTGGAAAATCGTAGCCAAGGGTAACTTTTAGCAAAATCGTAGCCAAAAGGCTACTTTGTTGTAGTGGTAATACTTTCATTGAAGGGGTTGACGTATAGCTGGTTCTATGATAATTCTTTAGTGGTTACTAATAATTATTATTATTTAAATAAATAATTATTATTTTATTAACATAATATTTTAATTTTTATGATAATAATAATCTCTCACCATATTGTAAAAAAAAAAAAAAGGAGAGAGATCAAGACGAGTGTACAAAGAATTAGTGAAATGGTGATATACAAACCCTGAACCATTTTGTGATCACTTGAACTAGATCATCTCATAAACTTGTGCAACCAATTGATCATAAATGTTTTTCGGTCGTTGCATGTATTGAGTAATAGTTTAATTATTCCTTTCCAATCTGTAAAAGCTGGACTTGACAATGTACCTGTGCTTTGGAGTGGATGCATACGTAACCTTCATTTTAACTCCATGCTTCAGATGACCTTACAATGTGAGCTCAGCATTAATTGATCCTGGAGACACCATACAAGCTAGACAGGATTGGGTTGATCATCAGAGAGTGTCTTTGGTTGCGGGTCCGTAGTTCTATCAATATGCTTGCCAAGATCATAAGTGTGTAACAATAGTAAAAGTATAGTCTGTCATAACAAATAGCTGTTGGCATTATAATATATACATTTGTTGTTACATATGAGGTAAACTTGATATCTTTACTATGGGTGATTACAACTAATATAGATTATCATCCAAAATAGTACAGACATCTTTAGCATTGTCAGCAATAGATGGCACCAAAATTGGGAATTTCCGGTGTACATAGTAAAGACAATGCTTGGAATGAAACTCGAGATCATAAGAAGATTGAGAAACCTTATGATCAATCAATCAGGAAAGTCACATCGATATTCCACTCCCTTGTCTTGGTGCACCTTGTGCATGCCGTCGATTTCCAAGACCAAAAGTGAAAATCAGGGACTTCTGCCAAGAAGATTTGGTGTTTGTACTCTTTCTCAATGCACTACTTTGCAATATATATGCTTCAAACCAATTGTTTCTATGTAACTTGGATGTGAAATGCCAGGATTGTCAGGAAAATCAAGCATGGTAGCTGAGTTTCATAACGGTGCAGCCATTTCGCTAAGTTTCTTTCTGGTGATCTTTTTCATTCTCATGGTCTCAATATATAGCTGGTGAGTTTGTTGATTAGTGGAGCATTTTCATGTCATAATCATTCATATATGGCCACCCATCTGCTACTTAGTTATAATCCTTTTTCACCGATTCCTGGAATCAGGACCAATGCATTGTGGGATCCTGGAAACTTAAGTCAGCTCCAGGCTAATCCTAGTTTTCATAAATATTTTTACTCGGTCGCAATGGCTTAATGTTGAGGTATTTTTATTGGAGCTATCAGTTGAGAAACAACCACAATCCATAAGCAGAAAAGAACAAGTTTGGCGATAGGTTTGAGAACAACATCACCGTGACCATTTTGAATCCTAGTACGTCACTATAGTAATCTTTAAATTCACGTCACTGAGAAATTCTGGTCTGAGAATTTGACTATAAGTGATAAATCTTGAAAAACACACAATAAACCTGCAAATCATACAATATTACAAGCGATGTGTTAAGCCCCTAACTCAGAACCACTCGACGACACTATTGAGTTAAAATAAGATGTAATGTTCATAACAAATCCTGATAATTTGGAAATGAATCTTTGATCGCCATTTTCTTTTTTCTGATGTCCGGTTAAAAGAATAAAAATGGAAGATGCATAGCATAACTCTTTCATTTGACTAGGATATAGCGTATTAGTGGTGAGGTAGAGGATATAGTCCGTGATATCATGTGTAAAAATGTCTATTTTGTGCAGGATGGGAAAGATGGTGGATGCAGATGATACTCGTAACCATAAAGTCTCAAGAGATCTTTGACTTCCGATGGATTTGTATAGGTTCAAATGCAACCATCGCATAAGAGAATTTTGGTACAGCAACCGAGATCACCTTGTATGTAATTATGACGCTGGTGAAGCTTTCAACTGAATAAAAAATACTACTGTCACAAAATCCTTGACATATCGTAACCATAAGGTGTCAAGAGATTTATTTTTCATACGAAAGAAATTAAAATTTAATTGAAAAATATTAAATAAAAACTAATTGATTTATTTTGATTTATAAGAATTTATTAATTTACAAAAATTTGAATGATTAATTAAGAAATTAATCAATTTTTAAGAAATGTTATTTAAAAAAATCGAACCCAAAAGTTAAATACCGAATCGAAAAGTTGGACGATTCAAAGTTTTTAAAATTAAACTGACCGAATAGATTGTATTTTTTAATCATTAGGTAGCGTATTTGGCTAATATTAATTTTTAATTTTTTAATAAAATGAATTTCCTTATACTGATGTATAATATAATGGAAAAATATAGTATCATTCGTGTAATAACTACTAATAAACTATATTTAACGGAAAAATAGTAAATTATTTTTAAAAAATATGAGAGACTCACACAAGATTTTTAAATAACAAAAAACTTTAGTAAAAATCATGAAATTATAAGAGAAATCAGTATCTTTTATATTAAAAAAATCAATTTTATGCTTAAAAGTACTCAAGGGAACCTTTCTCATCTCTCTCTCTCATTTTGTTTCTCTTTGTTCTCCTTTTCACTCTTTTCACCCAAATTTGCTTAAAACATCTAAAATTATTTTGGAAATTTTCTAAATTTAGAAAAAAAATATTTGCTCCAATTACGTCTAGATCCGGTCCGACCCACATCGCATACCTGACTATGGTGTGTGAGTCTTCCGACAAAAATTTCTGCATACATTAAGGCTCGAACTTGATACCCTTCATGTTTCTGTTTTTCACTATCTCTATAGTTAGACGTAATGTATCAATATGTATCAAAATTACAGGCTTTCTTTCTTAGCAATTCCTTAATAAAATCTTAAGTGATCTCACTCCAATACTATTGCCGTACATTGAGAAAGGTTGCAATAGATTAGGAGAAGCTTGTTTCTCATACTTTTTTGGTGTACTGTCCCCTTCCGGATGAACTCCCTGACATCGTTTTGCGTTATGTTATATTATTCCATATGTCAACGTATAATAGAACTCTGTAAAAATCAAACATTTGAACTTTTCCAATCACTAAAACTCCGCGGCATGGCTTGCACTATCATTTATCAGCAGCCTGTAAAAGAAACACTTGAACAAACAAAATCATCCAAATTCAGAGAACTAATGGGTTTTTTAACAAGAGACGTAAGAGATGTGTAGGAATTGGGTTGCCACAAATGAACAAGAACTTCAATTCTAGCATCTTGAAGAAGAAGAAACATGTTTACTGACGACCACAATATAAAAGGTGCAACTACAGAGCTGTGAGCCAATCGTGATGAACTAATGGATTTTTCTTTTTCTTTTTTCTTTTACAAATTACGACTGATGTACTTGTACATTACAACAATCTTTACAGGGAGGATTTAACCTGGACTACAATTGTTCCAACTCTCTCAACCATTATATCAGGTGGTGATGGTTACACACATCCTAGTCTATGTTATTTTACAGACACTAAATGGGGAAGTTTGGTTTTAATGAACAGTTTTATTCTTTACAAAAGATTTCAGCCTTTTTTCACACAAACAAAAATTGCAATGGTTCCTCTTCATTTGCACAATGCCGCAGAATCATCTGTAGTTTGCACAAATACCAGGTGGTCCTTTTCTGTGAGGAAGATACTCTTCATCCATGTCTAGAACCATCATCATGCAGCTGAGGTGCGCGCACATTAGGATCATCCTGCTAAAGAAATGAATTTATCATATGTGCAGGTGGTTAGCAAAAACGACATGAAACTCTCCCAATTGCTAAAAACATCACATCTAACAAACAGACCCGAATGCCATAAGTAAAACCAGTAGGTGTACGGAAGAATTCCATCTGCCCCTGCAAATATATAACAGTATATATGAAATCAACTAGGGTGATTCGTCGGTATGACAACCAGACACAATAATAAAGATATGATACCAGCCCGTGTATGCTTTGCTGAGTACTGTAGTAGCCATCATGGCTAGGTGTTATTGAGTTCAACTGTCCCTACGATATGCTTCGAAGTTAATATGATATCTAACACTTCATCAATGGAATTAACAAGGTTGAATCCCATCATTCACATCACATTTTACATGACATACCAGCCCCTGAATAGTATGTTGATTCCCATAGTAATTATCTCGTGTTGGACCCATCAGATTCAACTGCACCTGCAGAAAAACATAGCTACATAAAAGGGCTGGAAGAGTCATCTCACATCACGATTATCACACATTCAATCTCGTTCATAACACACAATACCATCCCAGGCACACTCTGTTGCGTCCCATAATAACCCTCTAGGGGCACTGTTCTGGAGTTTAATTTGTCCTACAAGAGACAATTCAAAGACAAAAAGTCAAGAATTTTCATAATTAAGTAAGGAATTAAAAAAAGGCAATAATTTAGGTGTTGCTTTCTCGACAGACATAATAGGTACTGCAAATAGGCAAATAGCCACTGGTACAAACGTGCTGCTTTCATTTCATCGTTTCTTCAACTTACTAAAAATCTTTGTCACTTAAAAAAGATGGACTAGATAACATAGGTAAGAGACAAGGAAGCATTGTTTTCACAGACCACATCTTGTTAGATATTAATGCAAGTTGTTTGTTTTATTTGGTTTTTCATTTCTCCCTTCTCTTGTTTTCCACTATCTATAAAAGTATGACTAACCATTTGAGGTGGTAAGCTGTCCTGTGCACTAACTGTCCCAATTTCCTGCTCAGAGTTCCCCTGCAGAGCACGAAGTCATCAATTGAAGAATTTGAGAAAGACATAATAACATTGATCTAGATATCACAATCCGTAGCTAACCTTTCTTTTCTTGGTTGGATTCTTTTTCTTATTTGTCTTATTCATGCTTCTGCTACTATCTTCTTCAATGCAAAGAAGGCCTTGAGTTACAGATGTACCAGCTTCCACAAGACTCTTGTTAGCATTATTCACATTGATGCAATTTCCAAATGCTTCTACTAGAGCACGAACTGCAATACTGTAACTTTCTTGGGACAGTGATCCCTCTTCACTCAACTTCAGTGCTCGTTGACATAACTCATTGTACCTTTGCACTCTAGATTGTACCTGATCAGATTCCTCTGCCAAAAAATGCCTGCTCTTTGCGTCTTTTGTCCATCGTTTCAAAATGTACTGGGATGGGATAGCAGATTGTTGGCACATCTGAAGAACAACCAGTGCATGTCTACAGAGATAACCCTTGTATTCAAAAAGTCGGCATAGGCAAAAAACTTCTGACCTTATTCGAGTCCATGTAACAGTGAAATCATGGTATTTTACTAAATTATGCTCCTTTTCTATATATTCCTGAACTTTGAAGGTAATACTTGTTTCATCTTGGCTCTCTAGTTTAGGATGGCAAGCCGTGACACCCAAGACCTCAATTTGAACTTTTTTGAATACTGCATTAGTATAAAATCCGGAAACACTCTTTTCCAAAGGTGATGGGGACTTCAATGTAGGTTGTTTGTTCCATGTATCAGAATCTGCCTTTGCTTCCTCGTCATACTTCTCTTGCAAAATTGTTTCATACTGTTTCACAAATTCTTGAACAGTAGTCTTCTTGTGCACATATTTATCAAAGTATGAGTTTATGCTCTCTGAACGCTGCACATTGGACATTCCAGCCAAACACAGACCTTTCATGTATATTGGAACCCATCTCTCACGATCTTCGTACAATGATTGCATCCACTCATTCTCTTTGAGTTCAAATCTATCAAGAATTTTCCGCCACCTTTTTATGAACTCATCCTCTGTCCATGATCTAAAGATGCATTTTTCAAACTTTGCTGTCAAGTTTTCATGCTGTTTAATCACATGACCCAGATTTTCAGCAATCTTTCCTAAAATGCTCCACAAACAAAAGCAATGGCGAGCGCTTGGAAAGATTTCTGAAATAACTGATTTGATTGTTTTATCCTGGTCAGTAATTATAACTTTTGGGGCTTGTCCACCAATTGCCCTTAGCCAAGTCTGCATTAGCCAAGAATATGTTGCAGCACTTTCATCTAAAATCAAGCCACATCCAAGCAAAATAAATTGATAATGTTGGTTAACCCCAATAATAAGAGCTAGAGGCATCTTGTATTTGTTCCTAACATAGGTTGTATCCAAAGACACAATGTCACAGAAATTAACATAGTCATGCCTACTTTTGGCGTCAACCCAAAATAAGTTCTTCATTCGTTGATCTTCACCTAGATCAATAGCATAGAAGAAGTTTGAATTTATATTTTGCATCTGAGTGAAGAAATCAAGTAAATTCTTAGCATCTGTAGCTTCAAGTGTCATTCTACCCTTGTCAAATGGATTTTTTGGGTCATTTTTCAGACCAACAACACTCTTATATTCAGCAAATTGTTGAGCCATTGCAGCATACATCTTTCTGGTCTGTTCACTTACAGCTTGGGCAGGTAAAAGTTCGTGGTTATGCTCCTTCACAAAACTATGAATAATCCACTTCCCATCTAGCCTTCTCTTTACATGCATGCTTGCTTTGCAGTCTGTCTTAGAACATGATCGTCGACTAGACCCATTTTCTGAATCTTTTTCTATCTGTCTGGAACGTGGTCGATTAAATGATTTGTCATACTCTCGTTTAGTTCCATACCTAGAACAAGCAAATTTTGCATCAATAAATTCCCTTGATGTTTTTGAACGACGGCTGTTTTGTATTGCAGTGTTGAATCCCATAGACCTAGCATATTCTTGATAGAAAGAATAAGCTGCCACATGTGACTCAAATTCCATCCCAGAGAGAGGCTCAAGACTTGTATCTTCAGTGAATTCCATGACATCTGTGGGAGAACTCACGCCCCCACCTTCTATATGAAGCTCTTGTACTGCAACATCCACAATGTTTCCAGAAGCCACATCCCCATTATGTAACTTCTCTTCACCCATCATATTATCAATTCCGTTTGGTTCTTCATCCTCTTTATCGTGGTCACCAGAAGGTAACCTGAGATCAATGTCCATGATGATAAGGTTTCCCTCTTATTGACTAGAACTGCTCAGTAGACCTGAAACAGAGAGGAGATTGAGCACGTTAATAAGACTTGAGAAATAAAGCTAAGGTTTTGCAATTAATTAAAAATGACTGCTATAAAGATTGTAAAACATATTTAAAAGAAAATCCATCCATACTCCTGAAGTCCTCCAGACTTTACAAACACAATGATGTGCTCATAGCAGATACAAATGATTGAAGATCCTTGAACAGCAGATGATGGCTGACCAGTTCCTGTGATTAGCCATTTGGTTTTTCCTCAATGTTGTACTTCCAACTTTGTCTCAATTTCATTCTGTCTTATTCTTTGATTTGTGGTAAAGAATCTGAATGTGAAGGGGTTTGTACTGTAATCAGGCAACGCTTATAAGTTACATAAACGCATAATCAGTTTACAAAGATGAGCACGTCAAAGACAAAAAGTTGCAAACTGCATGAGGATATTGCGAACGGCCTCCATTCACCCAATATATTTATCAAGGTTTCTTAGATAAGACAATAAGAAAGCTCTTGCTAGATACTTGTAGCCGCTTCCGGCGGTGAACTGTAGAAGTATTAGCCACGAAATTGTATAAGCAGAAGCAATCATCTTTGACTTTCTCACAATTTATAAGCACTATGCCTGAACATCTTCTCTTTGAAATTCATTGCCTGCAGCTCAAAAAACACAGTAGGTTCTAACCGACTGAAACTGACAACGTCATAATAGTAAAACCCAATAACCACATGTGTTTCTCAAGAGCTGATATATCAATAACCTAAACGCATTTGCCTAAAACTCTAAGAAGGTAATCAAAGAAACAGAATATGCAACCATGCAATCTGCATTTAGATATTAGTTAATTTGCATGAATTCCTCAGCATTTACAGATTCCTGCGACTGGGGACCTGCAAGATACATGCTAATAGTATTCGAGACCATTTTCCACTCACTAAACTTGCAACTACAGAAACCCTATACTGTTATACTTAATAAAGACTAGTCTTTATTTATAAGTATCCCCAGCATTCACAAATTTGTCAACCCAAGGATTAAGGGAATATTTCTTAAAGTGAAACCAGCTGCATAAGAAGTAGCAATCTTTTGATAAATAATGCAAAAGCACAGGCACCTGTTGAACACCAAAGCTACAATATACCAATGCACTTTACTTATGCTTTCTATGTCTCTTTCATATTCATATAACTCCTTAAAAGGGGTTTTTACTGATAGTTCACAACTAGCATCTCATGTTGCCATAATTGTTTCCATTGCCTCCATTGCACAAAACATCAGCTGATCAATACCACATGAAATCTTAGTTTGCTTAGGTAACTGATCTTCCACGATTCAAGTGACAATTTCTAAAAATTCCAAGCTCATTATTAAGCTACTATAAACTCAAAACGAGCAGAAGTACTAGGTTTCTTTAAACTGCTTCCGACAAAATTTCCCTCGAACTCTCATAACGGTTCATGGGTATGGCTAAAGGTCAACTAACCACTAAATCAATAACACCAAGTAAAATGCTTTCTCTCCCCATCCTCTCCATGATTCCAAGACATGAATCAAATTCTAACACATACCCATAGCACATCACACTGTAAAAAACCCAACAATTATACTCAAATTACTAAGCAAATCACACCCCTCAACCAAAAACAAGCAACAAGCACATAATTCAGGATAAATGCCAATAAGAAGTAGTCATAAAAGATACTCTTCAAGAAAAAAAATAAATTTAGCTCATATTACCTGTATTTTGGAGTACAAAATCAAACAGGAACAAAATATAGCAGCTCGTTCTGCTTCTCTCGGAGAAAATTTTTTCTTTCCGTAAGGGTTTGATCTGCGTGTGGAAGAAGACGAACTGCACGCGACGGGGGAGAGCGAGTGGAGAAGAGAACAGAAACCCCAAAATCTCCCCAAGTTCTTGCACCTCTCTGTTTAGGGTTTTCTTCTACAAATCCGACTCTCGCTTTCTTCTCTTTGTTTCCCAATCGCCTCGCGCGTGCCGACACTCGTTTCGCTGGACGTAATGGTAATTTCACTGCTCTGTGTGGTAATTTTCCTCGAAAATATTATAGTTTGAATTAGTAATTAATGCAATAAAATTAAATTTTTATATAATCATTTATTTATTAACAATGGTATTTTAACATTACCTTATTTCAAATATGAAAAATATCATTAGCATTATTTGATTTTCAAAAGATAATATCAATGTTTTAAAAATTAAGTTAGAAGTTGAACCAATAAAATAAGAGGTTTAAGGTTTAAAAATTTGATCAAGAATTAAAGAATTTGAAATAAAATTTAAAATTTAATTAAAAAATAGATTATTAAATAAAAATTAATTTATTTATTTTATTTTATAAGAATTTTTTAATTTACAAAAATTAACCGATTAATTAATAAATTGACCAAGTTTTAATATGTTCGTAAAATAAATCAAACTTTAAAATTAAAAACTAAACAAACAATTTACGAGTTTCATCCTATTCAAATATTCATGATCAAGAATTACTAAATTTTCTTTTCGACATATTAAGAAGGCCTAACTCACTCTTAAAAATTAGTTTAAGAGGGGAGGTTTGTATACTATTATAAATTGTCGAATGTTCTTATAATTGTCTGATGTGTGATTCCTGACACACCCCTCAGTTCAGAGTAAGACTGAACATCTGATGGACATATTGAATAAAGAGACATGACCAAGCACCTCCCTAAACCATCAAGATAAATGGACTCTAATACTATGTTAAAAAAATCTAATTTACTTTTAAAAATTAGCTTAAAAAAAAGGTGTATATATTATTATAAATTGTTAAATACTCTTATAATTATTGGACGTGAAATTTTTGACACGACAGGCCCTAAAAAACAAACGTCTATTATTATATTAACTCGAGTTCACCAAATTTTTAGTTATCGGAGAATATTTCAATTTCTTCCTTTTAGGGTTTTTACTCGACGGTTTCCACGTGGAATGGAACATGCGTGTGGGGATGACAGTCGCCATCAGACAGCGTTGACGCCGGAAAAGGTGTAGGGGACCAAAGTGTCTCAAGCGCAGGGTCGGTGGGGGTACCACGCGACAACTGGGAGCGCAAGTGTATTGATTTGAACATGTTAATATTGTTTAAATATTATCTTAACCAACAGTTTGAATCTTTTTCTGAATTCGTATTAGTTACTGTTTGGAATTAACCGGGTAATACACGAAATATTCCATTAATTAATTATTTTAAATAAATTATTTACTGAAACAGTAAACATCAATGCACGTTACAATGGTATTGCTCAAAATATTAATATTGTTTAATAGATTTGAAATAAGTTTAACATGCCAATCAGGCCTATTTTAATTTGATCCGATTAAAAGTTAATATGCTCAATTCGAACTCGAGTCTATTATTTTAAACGATAAGATGTCGTTTTTAAATTTTAAAAGTAAAAATATAAATTTATTCCAAATCCAATCAAACATCTCTATTTGTACAAATTTATTCCAAATCCAATCAAATCTCAATTTGGTTGAATTCGATTGAATTTCAGGTTAGATATTGATTTCTATAGCTTTCTTAACTTTCTCATCTTTATCCCACCCCAAATATCACCATTAATCATAACTCGACTCTAAATTTGGGTTACACAAGATAAAAG
>JANQBM010000220.1:3237039-3255812 GCA_025594535.1 Erythroxylum domingense | reverse complement strand
TACATTTGACAACCGGTGCTGAATATACATACATTTATCATACTTGCTACATAGAATTATACATGCAGATAGGTCCACTATTTCAAGCTCGTGTGCATTAGATGATCTACCAAAGGTCCACTACAAACTTCTCCCCTCGTTTGGTAGAAATTAGATTAGGAACCTCCATTTTTTGTACTCAAACAAGAGGTTGTTTGGATTTAGAGCATTCAACTCCGGTTCATCTATCTTCAATTAAAATCTAATAACAGATCAATACCTGTTTAGTTCGACTATCCTAGTTCAATGGCTGCCGAACAAGGAGCATACATGTTAATAAACCAACCATTCTTGTTTAGATAATTAGAGAGGAGGAAATGGAAATTCTTAGGTACTCCTTTTGTTGTTGCCTACAATAAACTAGTTCCTTAATTATATGAATCCACTTATTTAATTGACTTTAAAGCCATTAAAGCATTACTAGATACGGATGAGCGAACGTCGTCAAAACATTTTGTGGATAACTTAAATTTTGGTTAATCTAGTCACTTTAAAACTTAAGATCATCTTTAGTTCATATGAAATTCTTTATATTAGACTTAATTACAGTTTCAACTAATATTTTAAAAATCGATATAATTTAAAAAGTTCAACTACTATTACACAATCATAAAATCAAGTAAACATTGAATAAAATTTAAAATTTTTAATATATAGTTAAAGAAAACTATTTTTATTCATCAAAAAATTTTAAGTTTAATTAAAAAAGATACGTTTAAATGAAATTAATTGATTTATTCTTATTTATAAATATTGACTAATTTATAAAACCGACCTATTAACTAATAAACAGATCAATTTTTAACAATAAAAATTATTAAAGCAAATCAAATTAAAAAATTAAAAACGAACTAAAGAGCCGATCAGTGAAAAGTTTTACTCGCCAAACTAATTGAAATTTTTAATGACTAGTCTTAACTATGTCATGCTTATAAAGCATTACAACAATATGATTTGTTCTCCACAATTATATGGATAAATTGTTGGCACAAAAATCTATGTTTCTTTGGTAGTAAATAAAGAAGAACCTTTCAAGGCAAAGGAGGCTTTCTTACTTTCAATGTTTAGTATCTTCCAATAAATATTTTACAGAAGAAGCCTGGACTAACTATACAACTAAAATCACTACAAAATTTTTCCAGGCTAGTTAATTCCCACCAAAACCAAGTATCAACCTCCCTCTATAACACTACACTTGATCACAACAATGTGTGTGTTTAGCTGCAGAACTTTGGACTGATTCTGCTCCAAGCACATTAGTGAACTTGCCATATATTTTGCAGAACACAAATTATACACCAAGGAACTGAAAAAATCAGGGAAAGTTCAAACTCGTCAGTTCTTAATGCATCCATCTTCCCAGTTTCATTGACATTATCTTCCTTTTCTTGTGAGCACGGTGCTTGGCGGCAATCCGCAGCTTTCTCTTTGCATTCCTCGTGGGGTTAACCACAGCCATGACCTTTTCCTCCTGCCTTCTCTTATCTCTCTTCCTCTTGAGACTTTTCCTTATCTCACTATAAACCTGCACAAATTCTTGGATGCCCAGAGTTTTACGTATACTTTCACATACTTCTTGTGCTAACTGTTTCAACTCATCTGAAAGAAAGACAAGACTTTCTCGTCAGGATGCACAAAGAAAAAGGAACAAAACTACATCACCTCTTACGAGAATACAACAAACAAATTGATATTACCATCTGCTATTATGAGTAAAGATAGAGCACTACCGACCAGAAGGAAACACTCAATTTAAACCAGTTAAGTTGAAATGATCATAAAAAATGTTGATAAAGGCAGCTTCGTATAAATTATGGTCTTTAGAAAAAACACAACGATGCCTCAAATGTCAATCCATAATGATACACATTCTAAAATGAAATCCAGAACAACATTAAAAGTAAACAAGTTTAGATATAGGACCCCGGAGGCTTTCAGTAGTTTGCAAAGGGGAGAACTAAAGCAAGAACTTAAGCTCGCTTATATGTTAATAATTCTTTTTCTTCACTCACAACTTGCTAGCTATTCTTATGATTGACCCTTCTTTGAGATAATACCCTTACTCAGCAATTAACTTGAACTCCACAGCTTTTAAAGTATCAAGAATTCTTAAGAATTTGTATGTCATATCAGAACAGTTGGGATTTACTAAAACTTCAATTGGTTATCCTACACTTTTTTGTAGGTTCTCAAAAAGCCTGCATATGAACAAAAAATAGAAAAGAGAATTGGAAAAGTTAAGCATATTCTACAATTAAAGTGAATTGTACCACTGAAATCAACACAATAATTTATCAAATGCTGGAAAAAGTTTTAATAGTCTATCCTCATTGAATTTCTTTCTTGTAATTCAGTTAACCAGAAGCGCCAAACAACAACAGTTAACCAACTAAAATTCAGACCAAGTCAATGCTTTGTGTTTGCAAACAGATCAACTCAGAAGCAACAGAGAGTTAACTAACCAGAAATAAGTTTCCCTGAAAATCCTTCACAAACTTTATACAAGGGTAGAAGCATGTCAATTGCGTATTGACGACAGTCTTCCTGATTGATTTGTGCTGATATTTTCCGAATACAATTGAAGACGATTTTCATCTACAAATATCAACAGTTAGCAAAAACTATTAAACATCGAAATCAAAGCATAAAAAAAGTGAGGATAAAAATCTAAGAAACTTGGAACAGTGAAAAAAAGCTTAGTGAATTCATACAAAAAATCCCTAGATTAGCCAACCAACCTGTATAGCCTCCCTTTGAAGGGCAATCTTTCCCATACTTTTAAGCAAATTAGAGACAAAAAAATATCGAAGATTCTCAGACTGTTCTCTGTCATTGTGTTCATGTACATCAGAGATAATATATTGAAACAATCCTTTTGCCTTTCCTGAATCAAGCAACTGAAAAGCTTTAAGAAATTGATACTGATCTTGCTGCTCAAGGGCAGACCAGAACTTGTGGGGATCTACATGTCCTGCTCTTCCCATCAATGTATGGATAGCACAAATTGCAAAAACAAGATTTTCCATAATGAGATTGCTTGAAGCCTCATCGATAGCGTGTGCTTTCAGTTGGTAACAGTGAGAAACGGCCACCATAAAAAGTTTACTTGGTCTCATCAGACTAAACGTTACAATTGAGTTCTCATTATTCTCTGTTCTGACCTTCGTTGTGGTAGCAAAGTAAGAAGCTACAAGGCGGCTTGAAATGTTGCGTAACCATGGATGTGGATGTACCAGAAATTCACATATTGTAACATATATATCCTGGAAATTAGTACCAAAAGCACCACACATCAACAGAAAAATTTTTAGTAAGTTCAAAGGCAACATGTTGCATGACACTAACTGAAGGTTGTTATAGGAAAAAAAAAATTCACAAATATCAAACAAAAAGTCAAGCCAATTGCAATGAACTCTATCATCTCCACAAGGCTATTTCTTTGTAGGTCAAGCAGAAAAAAAATATTTATAGAAAACATAGTAATTACTGATTACAACCGCTATGACAATGGTTAGGAACATTGGATATCTAAATATTGGTAATCAATTAACAGCAGGCTTTAAATATAAGCATTTAATTAAGGTGATAACCCAGTGATTAGAGGATTGGATGGGCAATTTGATTAATCTCAACATTCAGAACGTCCAATCTCAGCCATCCGGATGCATTAATTGTTTATAAACAATTATCCTTTATAAAACCTCATGACAATCCGTCCCACCACAAAAGAACTGGGTAATCCCTCAACTATTTGTTTTGTACATTGCTATATTATTTGACAATTCTTATTTTATCTGGTTGATTTTAACATCAAAGAGAATTCCACGGCATTCCAATGTCCCATTGAGGTGGAAAAAAAAAAAGTCAATAGAAACAGATAACAGGCTGCTGCCAGAATAGCAAAATAAATAAATTAGAAAACAGGTCACATGAAACTCATTTTACCTCAAGTTCCTTTGTAAAGAATAGATCTCCGAAACAATGTAGGATCTTCTCCAACATAACTAGTGAATAGTAGGCTTCTTTCCATCTAGGAACACCTTCACCAGAAAAATCTGCTGACTGCCTGTCAGTGACAGCATTAACAGCAGACAGCAAAATGTTCCTGCTAAAAGGTAAAATACTGCTGATATGGTCTTGAAACCTTGTGCTTATGACATCAACCAGCAATCCCAAGGCCTGCACAATGTAAACAGATACCATCTGTTGCAAGACATGCTAAACCAAACAAACAAAACTCGACAAACACATGAAATTATTAGCTTTTAGTTAAGTTCACTTTAACAATGATTTTGAATGATATCATTGACCATGGCACTATCCTAAAACTGATAGATATGCGTTTCCAGTAAGATCATTGAGTTAGAATACATATTCTTCAGAAATTTCTCTCCACTACTCCCAAAGTAGATGGATGAGTTTCTAGTAAGATCATCTCGTTAGAATATAGTATTCTTCAGAAAATTTTCTCCACTATTCCTGTGAACTTGGACAGTCGTCCTTTTTGTTTCAAAAGGTCCAATATTATTAGATCTTAATCCAGGATGAAGGGCTACCATCATTAGCAGGTCGTCTCAGCAAATTCAAATATGCACTCTGCATAACCAGGTCCAGTATGCTTCCCTCAGTCCCTAGGATCCGCAGTGCTGAAAATTTAGGTTGCTGGAACCTAGGTACGCTTTAGTTGCTGGAATTTAGAATTCAAGGCTGTGTAACTAAGGAACTAAAAGGAAAATGACAGGCCTAAGAATTACTCTTAGGAGTTGTAACAAGAATTAAGACCACTTCAAAGGTTTGAACAAACAGAACTTTTAGTATCACACTAATGGCTTACAGAAGTGATCTCTAAAAACCTAAGGATCATTCCAAAACCTAAAAATCACTCCCAGAAGAGATATAAAAATTCAAAATTTTGGAAAAGAAAAACGACCATTATTCCGTGAACTGAACGTACAACTTCAATATATAAACCTTTTTCCCACTTATCCTTGCAAGCCAAGGAAGCAAGCATTTTCTTTACCCTATTTGAGTGGAACTCCTAAAATAGAAAACCAGACTACTAAAATAAATATATCCTAAACTAAAACATATTCCCTATCATCCATACTTCGAAAAAAGTCTACTGCACCTTTTCTTTACCCTTCCCGCTCATTGATGTATTTATTTTAACATGTAAGTTTCCTAAGAGCTGAGATCCTGGAAACAGTTAAGTTGATAAACTTGTTACAAGTATTTACCTGGGCACCAGGTATTTCCTGTTGTTGCTTGGCACTCATGTACCAAGATAGACTGAGCTCGAGTATTGTATCAAGTAAATGTGGACTAGCACGCCCAGTCAAAAGTTTGATAGCTTTAGCAGCCATTGAGCGGATTTCATTGTCATTGTCATTGACCAAGCAAATCACCAAATTCATAAATAATGGCAATGCATGTTTATCCAAAAAGCTTTTTGGGAATTTGGTTATTATGTCTTTGAGTGTTTCCAGGACAGCCTTTCTACCAGTTGGATGCTCATAGCTGCATACAAAAAGAAAAATAAAAATATTTATTCGAGGATAATAACATGTGTGTATGTGCCTACAGAGACAGAGAGAGAATGGCATTTTCGTGATACATGCCTTAAATTACTGAGCAAAAAGTCCAACAGTTGTTGCAAATAGGTTCCTGAAAGATGATAATCGAGTAGAAATTGAATCAATATCTGACTGCATTTCTTCCCAAGAGAATCCTCTCCACCTTTTACCATCAAGTCCGCAACTTGAAGTATAATATCATAGATTTCAGGGACAACTAACTTGCGACTAACTATTGCTTTTAAAAGTGAGAGGGCAACAGATGAAGAGCAGCTTTCACGGTCAAAAAATAATGGAGAGCGAATCAGAAAATGCAACTGATCGGAAGAAAGTGTAACTCTAGTACTCCGCAGAAGTACAGTTAACAACCTTAGACATGATTGCACCAGAAGACTATTGGCATTGGGGGAGGTTTGTGCAACATCTAGCAATGTGACTTTTATTTTATCTGCTTGAGATGCAAGAGATGGCAGAGGTAACCTTACAAGTGGAGCAAGACATTTAATGGATGCAGATAATATGTCTTCGTACTTGGAACTCAAGCAGCTGCCAAGAAGTTTTACAAAAGGATCCAACATTGTCAAAAGATGCTCATTGTTTTTATCCAATTTCAATTTCTTTATATGGTTATGGAATAACCCAAGAGCAAACACAGTAATAAGATGTGAGCACACTGGTCTACCACCAACCACTCTGCTAGAAGAAATTGGTTTTGCATCTTGACCCTGAGTATGATGACCACTTCTCTCCACAACTGAAGAAGTACCCTGAGAATTTTCCTCATTTATTCCATCCTCAATCAGTCCATAAACAAAAATAAAGAGATCAGTCTGATCTACAGATGGATTGCATTCTAAACCAAGCGCAATATGGTGTAACATACTTTCGAGTTTGATTTTGAGCTTTGCAGTCAAGTGCTTCTGAATATGAGCTGTAATGGGGGAAAGAAGTTCCAAGGCATTACTTCTGAACGTTATGCTTTGGGCTATCAATTTCAAGGTTTCAAATGACTTTCGCTTCCTCGTTTCCTTCATTTTAGAAGCAATCTTTTCCACATCTTTCTCTTCAGAAACATCTCCAAGAATGTCATTCTCCACCACAGAGACAAGATCTTTCAAACAATAATCTAATCTCCCACAGATGGGATCTGAAAGAAACTTTGACAAAAGAAAATTGAGAGTATAACCCAACACATGGAGTTCATATCCTCGCTTAAGGGTAGCTCGCAAAACCCCAACTACAAATTGCAAGTATTCTAGTCCAAGCTCCTTCAAACAAGCAGTCAAAGCAAGCCTAGCCTCATCACGAGAACTCTCCATACGACTTTTTAAATGATTTGCAATGCGGTGAATGATACTGGGAAGTTGTGAATCCATCATGTCAGCAGGAAGCAACTTTAGCACTTTCAGTGCAGCAACGCTGACATTGACATTGACTTTATCAGAATCAGAACCCAGTAACTTTTGTATCTTTGGGAACACAGTTTTACGAAGACAGGCTTGTACTTCAGTGACGGTATCAGCAGTTTTTTGAGAAGAAGTTGAAAAACTGCTATCTGTACCTTCTTTAACATCTTGGGTTGAACAAGTTCCAAGAAAATGAAATTGGTCCAATATAGCGCAAATTAGTCGCAATAACATCTTCTGCTTCTTCAGATTCAAGCTCATCTCTCTAAAGCATCTGATCAATAATGCATAATATGACTCCCATTTCATGCGAGTAGAAATTGAGGCAAGGGCCTCCAGGCATGCGTTTTTAACATGCTCCCCCTTGCCATCTTCTACATCAAGCAACATGTTGAAAAATAGGGGCACAAATATTTTATTTATGATGGCCTGAAAAATCAACAGTTCAGCATAAATTTCAACCAGGTAAAAATGTTGACTTCAACATGTGATAAAGTGGAATAATTACCTCTGACATATTGCTTTTTCTGATAACATTACTGAAACGTGCCAGCGCCCTTGCTCTTCTGTGCTTCTGCAACACCAAAGTAGAGCATATAGGCATCTTAAGCAATAATAAACAGACGCATTCAACATCAAATATGTTCAGAGATCTCTTATGTTAGATGACAAGCAATGAAGGCAATTTCATTAAAGTTAACCTCATGGTTTTGGCACGGTGAAGTTAAGCCATCCACCAAAACTTCTACCAAAAAGGACTACATATCCAAAATTATTGCAGTCCAAGACACTCATTTTAATGCAAAATTCCATTGACCTTTCACCCTTGCCTATATCAACTCGTGAAAATTCATAAATTGAAGCTAAATAATCAATCTATTGCAACAAAATGGTACTGAATATTTTTAACAAAAAAAATATCAAGGAGTAGCATCTGTTAAGACTACTTTTTGCATGCAACAACTATGTTTTCAACTGCTGATAGCTATAAGGAAGGTCATAATGGCCAATTAAAGGGTTTTTTGGACTGTTTAATAATAGTGAAATTTGGTGGCCTCAATTAGATATTATTTTCAACAGATGACCCTTATTTGAATATCACCATTCTCTGCACAAAAGGTTCAATCTTCCTGAATCCAAATTAAGGCAGAAATAGGGTAATTAAATATGAATGAATTACACATTTATTTTTTTGGAAAGAGCTTCTGATATGAAAAAACAAGAAAACCTATGTCAATTACTAGATAAAAATAAATGAATGCCTAAAATATCATTATTTTTGTTACAGCCATCTCTTTTAGCATTAGTTTTATGTCCATAAGAAAGACAAGACCATCTCGGATTGATCTCTAAGCTCAAATCTCACAAAGTATTCACATTAAAATGTTTTTAAAAAAAGAAGAAAAAGACTTGGTCAAACTGTTTAAGTTCAGAAACATTCAGTTTGAAAGAACTGGATCACTGATTTGTTTGGCCCAGTTGCACATTTCGTGCTTTTTCCTAATTGACCCAACCACTTCTTGGATCAGTTTAAGGTTTTTCAGGTTGAGTCAGCTGGGCCAGTATAATTTGATAAACATAAATAACAACTCTATGGCCTCTGAAGAAAAGGCTGAATCACTATGAACATCAATCTTAGCACAACATATTGAATGAAAAACAACAGCCCTAGCAAATTTATGGTATGGATTAATTGATAAAAGAAAACCATTATAAGGTGAAGTCCAAGACCTGTAAATGCGTAATATTGTTAAAGAAATCCTGTTCAACATCTTCTGAACACAAAGCTCGAAGTGAATTAAGATCTGACACCCCTGGAAGCTTTAACACCATTTCTCGCAGTAGCTCGACCCACTCCTGAAACCATTGAAATCTATTATGAAAATCACTCAAAGACTAAGTAGTATCTATTACCCATTCCGATATCACTTGCCCAACCCTTTTTTTAACCAAACCCCACAAAAAGTTAAACAACGATTGTGGCCGAAAAAATTCTACATTATATAACAATGAAAGCATTTGGTATATTTCACCAAGAAATGTTCTCATTTACTTCTTTCTCAAACAGCAAATTGAAGGAACCAAGTTATGCTTTTTGTTCAAACAACATAATTAGTAACATTAAGATGAAGTTCAAAGGCTTGGATGTTCTCAGTTTCAAGCAGTCATTTGTAAATCCAATGGACTCAGAAACAAAATCCCAACACTCCCCCACGCCAGCTATATTTGGGGGTTTATAATACCTTCCTAACAGAGCTTCCTGCATTCATTGCATTGCCCAAATGCTTCAAAAGAAACTTTTTCACCATTTTCTGAATTCCTACTCGTGTCCAACAACCTTCAGTACTTGCCATCATCTCCTTGTCCATTCCACAGTGATCCTTAAGTTCCGCGCCCAGGGTTAGAGCAGAAAAATCAACAAAAGAGAGCAGTGACCTATAAGCACTATTTCTTAAGATTAATTCTTCCGAGGACATATCATATATGCAATGTGATAAAACAACTAATGAATGGTCTTCTGGAACTGAAAGGAAAAATCCAGCCCCAATCCTTTCATAAGCATTCACTACGGTGTCATAATCAAGACCACCAAGTTCTGCAGCAGAGGTTGCATTCAGGCTACGGATGATGTTTGCCTACATTATCAACAGCAATAAGATCCTCAGTAAAATACAGTCCTAAGTTTCTATGAAAGAAAGAACCCAAAAGACAAACAAAACATAAAGCTTACCACCAATATAATGGAAGGATCAGTTTTTGCAAGGGTATCAAGAAGATCACAAATGCACAAGCGCATATCCAGTTCAGCAGATACCAGAAGTGGAGAGACAGTTTTAAGAATCTTTGTACTGCAATCCTTTCCTGATATCGGAATGAGATCTCGAATGACTTCCAAAATCTCAATATGGACACCTGCAGAAATCAATTAAGCATCATAAATCAACACAGAAGCCAAGTGGTGGTAAACTCATACTATATTCACAAATTCATACTAGATTAAGGAAATATTCTTACCAAAATTCTTCGAATTTGTTAATAATGGAAGCAAGACATCTAGAATCTTCTTTGCCAGTAACTGATCTGTTACATACTTCAACAGTAATTTGAAAATGCTAATGTGCTTATCCTCGAGATATTTGGTCAATTTACTGGTACAGAGCACAACAATGAGTGATTGGATTTTTATTGTTATTTACTTACGCAAAATTGGATGTGTAAAAAGCTAGATTAACACAACAGTAACCTAGATACAATAAACGACCAAGAGCAAACTAGTCATCTCAGGACAAAAAGTTACCATTTCCTGGTGTAAGAGCCCTCCAGGTTTCATCTTAAACCAAAATATAGATTATAATTTCACATTAGATACTTAAATGTAATTGATTTACATGATCAAACTTCATCAAATTCCTAATGAATAAAAGATTCGAAGGACGCAATAATTAAGTGTATGATAATTACCGTTTTTTTGCATTATCCCCCTGAAAGAGAGAATGCAAGCTTCGGACAAGTTCTTCCAGGTTTGGCAGAAGAACCCCTTTTACAACACTATCTCCATCTTCCAAATCTTCATCAAGATTCAAAAGGTTTTCAATAAACTCAAGAACACAAGATATAATTGCCTCAGAAGCAGACTTGACAGTTAGAATTGAAAAAACATCAGAAACAAGGTTCTTTTCCCTATTTAACAAGGGTAAAAGATAATGGCTTTTGCTCATAGCCAAAAAGCACGAAAACAGTGAACTTGGCCTCTCACTACTAGAACCTTCATGCTTGAAACTGTCAACTAAAGGTTTCACTGATGTAAAAAACATGTCCCAAAATTGACAACCAAAGCTATGATCATGATACTTATTTAGCACCAGACAAACAATTTTTAGGCACAAAGACCTCATGTCCTTAAGTTGCTGGAAAGATGTGTTGGCCTGCAAGTGGAAACAATTTTCATTAACACTGCCAGTTGTGACATAATAATTAAATTAATCAATGAAGTATATTCTTAGAAAATGATTTTTTTGATATAGAGTTATCAAGCAAATAAATAAATAAATACAACAGAAACCTAGAATCCTACTTAACAACACAACTGGGTTATGGATAAATGAACAACAAGAAACTATGCTTCCCATACGGTAGAACATACAAAGGAAGAAGACTAATATGCATTGCACCAACACTAGCAATCTTATATCTTCTTAGTAATCAGGAATTGGTATACTCCATGTAATAGGAATTACCAGCGTATGATTTTCTGCTGAATTCTCTTTTTCATGCAATTCCAAGTTGGTTGAGGACACACTATGCACTGCAGAAGTTCCAGCAGCCTTTGCAACATGAAGACTAGAAGAGCAGCTTTCCAGTATTTGAACAACACATTCCATCAATAAATCCAGAAAAGGTTTGATAAGTGATTCATCAAAAACCCCAAGAATCTCTTCAACAACATGCAGAAAACCAAATTTCATTTTCGACGACAAGGTTGTTGTATTTTCCAAGGCCAAGCCCTTCAAGATAGTCAATGGGGAATATTCACTGATAAAACCATGAGGTGAGGTCGAACTAAACATTATGGTACCATTGGTTCGACTTGATCCACTATGCAGGGGCTTTGTCAACAATACAAAAAAGAGAGCAATTTCATTGACATCAAGTTGAGCTATGAATCGAAGAACAGCCTTTCTGTGATGCAAACTTGTGTGCTAAAAATGAAAGAGACAATGTACATATGTCAACAAAAGGTGCAGATACTGAAACATAAAATCGACAGAAAGTAGGGGTAATGAGATTAGTAAGGATTCAAATAAGCATACCTTTCGAGAGGCAAGTGTCTTCAGCTTTCTCACTTTTGGCATTAGAATACGAATAACTAAGGGCAAAAGATTAACTCTGTGATCTTCTTGAATGAGACCGGATTCTCTGCTTAAACCCCACGTTACCAGTTCTTCCCTCAGTTGTTTTGAACTGATCAAGTTTCTCAAATGCTGTTCATAAGGAACTAAGAAATCATCTTTCCAAGTTAAAAGACAATCCAGAACCTTCGTCTGTATTTCAGCATCATCCTCCTCAATAAGTCTGGAAAACAAAATAATGAAATTTTAGATTCAATATAGCAAACATGAGGAACCAATTTCTAAAAGCAAAGCGTCTATTAAAGCTGCACCAACCTTGAACTTAATACATCTTTTAAGAACTGACTACGGTAAAAAGCTTTGGGATTTCGCATAAGTTTCAGCAAGTCCAGCCAATCTTTCAGGATGCCTTTCCACTCCTTGCCTTTACAAGCATCTGAACTGAAAGTTGAGACACTAAAAAATGCACCAACAGTTTGCTAAATTTTCCATTGACATATTATTTAAACCAAATAATGATTCTATAAACCAACAAAGTCACGGAAAAATACCTACCTCACCAAATTGTCACTATTATAACCCAAAAACTTCAAAAATAGTGGTACAATTTGTCGAGAATGAGATTCAGCAGAAGACGAGAGTTTTTGCAGGGATTGAAGCAATGAAGATATAACAGTTGAATGAGGTGTGCTATCAAACTCGGGAGCCAGAAAAGAATTGAAATGCCTGATCAATTCTGGAGACAAAAAGCAAAGGAAGCATTCAGTTTCATTTTCTTGCTAAAAGGGCTGCAAGGATGCACACTAGCCACCTATGAGTTTCTAAAGAACACAACTGTGCGAAATTGGTAGTGACTTCAACAGAAAATGTACTTCACTGAACTGTCCGATATAGTCATCTCGGATAAAATAACATTAACAAAGTTGAAAACATAATAGTTCAATAACTGCATTAATGAGGAACCATCAGCACATACCATTGGAATTCTCAGCCAGTCCAGCAGTTTCTCCACTATCTTCCTCGTGAGACATCAAGAAAACAGATATCAATTGTTCAACATAATTAATGAAATTGTCCCATACAACTTTTGTGTACTTGTCAACAAGAACTGCAAGACATTCAGATGCCGGGTCCCACAGATAATTGAAACGATTGTAGAATATGCCAATCATCCCACTCAAGACAAGGGGTATATAAGCTATTGATACCCTTCCAGTAGAGAGAGCCATCTGTACTCTAGAAATCAATAAGATGACTTTCCTGCTGGTAGATACTGACAAAGGAGTTGACTCAATTAAGAGTAGTAGTTGAAGAACCTGGAAATTGAAATAGATTAGCCAGGATATGCTTGGACAAAGCATGACATTGTCAAGGAAAGAATATGAAAGAACAATGATATACGCACATCACCACCATTGCCACAGATATCAGAATAGTTAGGAACTTCAGTTTTCATTTTCTTTTCAGGTGGCTCATCTTCAGTAGACATTATACAAGCTTGTGGTTCGTAGTGACACAAAATTCTAAGGGTTGAAACACGAATTTCCTTGTCTATGTTGCACAAGTTACCAGCAAATGTTCCTATTGCTTCTGCGACATTTCTTGCTTCAAACTCAGGAGGATATAATTTATGCCTGCCATCTGGTTCCAGCACAGGCCTAACAAATTACAACAAACAAATCATAATAAATGGAAAATGTCATCCATAAAAAGCAGGCTTTGCACATTGTGCAGATCAACGAAACAAATCAACCTACCCATACATGTAATCCAAATAATCAGCAATAGCAGACAAGACATGACGTGATGTTTTATGTTTTTCTGCAAGATGTAGAACATTGACTGTTTCTTGAATTCCAGACTTGTTACCATACTTGCAAAAGGAACATAAAGCAGCACCTATAAGGCTTTGCCAAGCATGTCTTGAGATAGCTGCAACATTTTCTGAAAGAATAGCACAAGAACAGTCCACCAATCAGGCAAAAGCTCTAATAAAAGAACATATCTTTTTTATTTTTCTTATCACAATATAGTTCGTTTTCTATATTCATAAAGAGTTAAAGGATACCATTTAATTTTTTCAAATATACTGATTATGAAGTCGGCAAAACTATAGTTATCATTCCACATTGTAAAGGATCTAATTTACTATTAGGTATTCATTTGGAAGTAACAAGAACAATCGAAAGGACTCACGTCTATATATTCTTGAGATGAGGTACATCCTAATATACTGATCAATGCCACAATAAATATACATAACAACAAAGTAATAATGTTTGAAAGACAAACCAGATTCAGTAATCAGAAGGTGATCAATTGCATCTATCAAGTCTCTCATAAGGTATGACCTTTCTTGGATATTCATCATATGAGGATAGCAGCATACAACCGCCCACAGCTGAGCCACCTTGGCCTCATCTACCAGAGATGATATTGTGTCATCATGAACATTACTGTTGATAATTTCAATCCAGGAGCAGATTGTCCTCTGCAGGAAACTACGAATATTCGGAAGGTCTTCAGATGTTCCATTGAAGAAGCTAGTGCCTAAAGCTTCCTTTTGTAGTCTCTCACATAAGGATAAAAGCAGAAACACAACGTCTTCCTGGGATGTTTCTATCAAGTCATTCAACACACTGAAATCCAATGAAAATGTCAATAATCTCAGCTTGTTAAGATCTTTCTAATTTGAATAAGAAAATAAAGATGTTATGCTACCTTAAGACATTGAATCTAAATTCATATAGTACTTGCACATCCTTCTTCAGCAGTTCACTGATAAAAGTCAAACACCTGAAAACAAGCAACATTTATCAGTTAAATAATAACAGAACAGCAAAAACGATGCAACATAGATTAGTAGTGATTACCTTGGGTTTCGCAAATGAAATACAGGAGCCCATAGCAATGAACAATGAGAGATGGCAGATATATCTCTTAAATGGTTAAGCCCATCAAGAATGCATAACATTAGCATTAGAACCTTATCAATAACTTCGGGTAAATGCTCTTTTCCATCTGAGACACTGGTGGACACAATAAATTTCTTGATAATTGATCCCACACAATCAAGCATAGGCTGATAATCTGCACAGGATAGTAGCAGTTTAAAATTGGAAATCCACATGCTAAGAAGAAATATATTCCATCATTAAAGAGTTCAAAAAGATAATAAACAAATTAAAATTCATGAGGAACTTCGGAGCTCACCAACCATACTGTGCCTATAATTACTCCGTAAAGCCGATAAAAACAATGATAAAAGCCGGCTTAAGTGCAGTAAGTAACCATTAGTCACACAGCCATCTATCCTCTGATAGAGGCAGTTCCACATCAGAACTAACTCCTTATGTTCTATCTCTTCACACAATCTCTCAAAGGTAGAGCTCATAACTTCAATAACAGTATCAGGTCCTGCAAGGGGAAGACGGATTAGAAACAGATAAAATTAGGAAGCTATCATAACCTAGTAGGCAATCAGCCATTCACCCATGAAAGACAATTACACTATTGCTTCGTGAAATTATTTACAAAGTTAGCCGGTTATGATATTCACATTCTGGCTGGAGCTCTCTCACATCTTCCAATTTCTTAGCAGCAAATAGAAAGTACGACTAATGTAGTAATCATGAGCAGCTTATCCTCCCTTTTTCTGAACAAAAGCAAGTTCAGGGATATCATCCTAGTGTTATCTGGCTTGAGCAGACATTTGGATTTTGCCAATATGGCTAAGAAACCACAGGAAATTGTAAGATAGCCACATAGGAGGTCCCTGACTAGCAGAAACTTCTACGTCTTAAGTCATATAAGTTGAGTCTAATATTTGCATCACTTTGTCCGAATTGTCCGAAAGGAAACTTCAAAAAGGTATACTCTAGGTATATGAGAATGTCAAACGACTCAGCTTTCTGTGTAGTAGCATCGGCAGTAGATTCTTATCCAAGAATTGTATCATTTGATGACGACGTGGGAATTGCTAAAAACATGTAAAGTCTATGGCTAACCCAATAATGAAGTTTCATAGGGGGACTAGAGCAGGCTACCATGTTTATGCAACAATAGCAGATTATGGTATCTAAATTTATAAGATAACAAATTATGTGCAATAAATTGTGGTCCTTTAATTCAACCAAGTAGCTATTCCATAAATGAGAAGACAAGGTCTATCAGTGGAAATGTTAGATTTGAAGATTTCTAAGGTGTGGGATGGATGAGCCATCATAATGGATCTTTTCATTTTAGAAGTTCTCTTCCCATATTTTTTATTTATGACTTGCCTAAGTACCAAATAAGTGCATTATAGGTATCCAAAAGTAGTTAAGGCAACTTGCATAAAACGTTAAAGAGTATGCAAAGCAGTATAAAATAGTCTGCATAACCATCAATAACAGACAATTAGCTGAAAATAAAATTCACAATATCTTGTTGAGATGAGTATAATTTGAAAGCTTTCTTAAGTGGTTTTAGGATAATTATAGTGCATGATAATCTTCAATCGGGGCATTCGTTCTGTAAATCGAGTCCTAATTTAACATGATAGTTTCAAAAACTCGTCATGCCTAATTCCAACTTAACACTCAATCTCACGCTTGCTTCATAGGGGAATTTATTCTCAATAGAGAAGCAAGAATACAGAAGGGGGGAAAAAAGGGGGGGATTTATATATAGTTCACAAAATAAGTCGCGGTGGAATTTATTCTTAAATCAAGAAGATAAACTTTATGACTTGTTATGTAGCACAATAACAAACAAAGAGTGAAGTATAAAATGAAATTAAGTCCGAGGATAGTATTAAAAGGCTTGCCTTGTTCAAATTTATCACCAATGGCAAATGTTGAGTTGTCAGTCAAAAGCCACAGTATACTTTCTGCCTTTGAATGAAACCTTGACGATGTTCCTCTCGTAGCATGATAAAGTAAAGCGCTGACTCCAGATTTCCGCTGAGGTACTGGTTTCTTCACAACCTCAAGGATAATCTTTCGGATACCTGAAAAGCAAAACTTTGCCCACTGTTAACTTTAGGTGAAACTTGGATTTCATATTGAAACAATAAAACAAAACATGTGAATGAAAGAGATCAAAACCAACATGAAATGCTATTCAAAACCAAATTAACTCCTTTATGCATTACAACAAGTCCATATATTTCACAAGTTTCTGCGAAACCTGAGTATTATTATTAAAAAGTACGACTCCAACAGACTAAAAAATGGGCATACCTTTCCTATGTTGCTCCTGAGAAGCATTTCTCAACAAGAATGATGTTGCTGCTGCCATGATCTCTATTACGTAACTCTTTGGATAATATCTTAATTTTGTTGTGATCCTTCAAAAAACAAAAGTAAAAAATATTTAGAAGAAATGGTTGATCAGGTGCCAGCAGATACAGAGATTGAAGATTCTCCTAGATCTTCAACAGAAAAACCAAAATTAAGTTCACTGCTATAATAAGAGCATAAACAACCAATTATCTAGTATGACAACATGATCTGCGTTTGACATATCATGTGTTTGGACAGCATAATTTCAGTAACCACACAAAGCATGCAAAATAAGAGCAAGAGCTGAAACAGAATTATCAATGGCATTCTGGCTCATTGGAGAGGATGTCTAAAACATGCTGATGCATCTACACCCCCTTCGAAGGTCAATGCTCGAATGAAAAACAAGTATCCGCATGGGAAATCAAGTGAAATGATGGACCAATTCAGTTACTTGCTTGGTCTTCAAGACGCACTTTTCTAGAAGCACATCTGATTGTGTGGCTGCGTGGTTTTCATAGTGGAACATGTCTTCTATTTTTTTAGCTATTACTTAGAATAACAGTTACCAGTTGGCTTATATATATATATGTCTATAGATTTATGTTGAAGACAGATTTGTTATTATTGTGATTGTAATTTGGAGATTTAGTCCATCTCGAATTGGACTGCTGCTTTAATACGATATTACTGCATTTCCATTTCCCAGAAACGTCCTGTGTCTATCACATGCTCCTCTATCAGGGTTCAAATCTTGGTGGAGACAACAAATTATATATGTATATAAGAACTAAAATATAAGAACTGAAACAGCATTACACTCTAAAACTTTCACCATATAACTTGCTGCAATTTTAACGTTGGATGCCATTAACAACTAGATCATTTTGAAGCTAAAATGTTTTCTTTCTACTTTCACAGAACTATAGGCCCAGCAAGAAATGTTGTTAAGAGATCAATATTTGAGAAATATAGGATCATTCTTAACGAGATCTTTTGTAGTCTCACGCAACTGACTGAATACAGAACTTCAATTACTTGCACAAGAGTCTAAATCATTTTCCAGTTTAGTAAAAGTTGATGAAATTCTATGATTTACATGCCATTGTCAAAATTATCACTACTATACTCCTCTTGCAGAAATAGTTCCAATGTTACTTCTTCAAAAGAAGCAAATATTTGGACTCTATTTTTTCAGGCAAATCTCACTCTCATTAGTTCACAAAAAATTTTTCAGGCAAATCTCACTATCATTAGTTCACAAAAATTAAAAACACTTAGGAAAGTAATGAGTTGATTGATTTATCCATTTAAATACAAACAACTCAAGCACATGGATTCAGCTGCACTCTGGAGTCAAGTGACAGCTACTGTTACAAACCAGAAATTAGCAAACTTAAGAATACTTGCATTTTCAGATCTTACTTATAGTTCCAAATAACAATAAATAACAAATTATGTAAATGATTGTGCTCAAATTTTGATCAGAAACAGGAACTTAGTCTCATATCCTTCCCTAGCAAACAACGCATTTTGAAGTTGATCTTCTCCATGACAGCATTCAACAAAAGTACCAGCATATTGAAAGCATTTTACTTGGAGAAAGCAATTTATAAAGCTAATAAAAAACATACTTGAGAA
>JANQBM010000220.1:3207267-3221057 GCA_025594535.1 Erythroxylum domingense | reverse complement strand
TGGCCTGACAGCATAGGAAGTTGGAAGATAGTAAAAGGATCCATTGCAGACTTGCAAGTGAAGAGAGAATGGTAGTAATGGTAGTATAACGATTCATTTGGCGTAAAGGTGGGAAATTGCAGCCACTCAATCTCTGAAGTTGAGAACCTTACCATCGGCAGTCATGAAGGAAAGCTGCCTGACCTGACACCACACTATATAGACAACTTTAATAAAGAATAATTGATGATGGCCAGTGCCCTGTCTGCATGCCATTCGTGGCAAAAAAAGATTGATAAAAAATTTGTACCTTTTTCTTTAAAAAATTCAAATAAATAAATAATATTTAATATTGATGAATATAATTGTTTTTTGTGAATTTAATATATTACCATTATTAAAGAACATTTTAAAATTTATGTGCATTACGTTTAAGATAATCTATTTACAAAATCAAAATAAATTCACAAATATTGAATATTGTTAATTATTACTAAATTTAAATAATTAAAATAGATTGATATATTTAGTAATTTTAAATATATAAGTAAAACCATTATGTAAGATTAATTTATTAATAAATATGAAATGTAAAACTAAATTAACATATATGAAAATATTTTTAATTTTGAATATTTTATTTTTTTGAAAAGTAGAATATTCTATTGTTTAAATCATGTATACATGGTTTCTTATGATGATATAGCCTATTATTTATTACAAGTTAACATATGTTCTAAATTTTAATTATACTATAAGAATTATTTTTAGTACATATTTATAAAATAGTTATAATATGTATTTAAAAAATTATGTACTTATGATAAGGTTAATATAACATTTTATCAAAATATGCATTTTAGTAAATATAATTAAAATGATAAGAGTATTTAATTGAAATTTGTAAGTATTACGTACATTTCAAATTTAGATTAGAATTTAAATGTAAATAACTATACTTAAGATTTGATTATAATTTTATAATAAATTAAGAATAATTATAAAAATAAATTCCATTCACAATATATATTTTTTAAAACTAAGTATATTTAAGCGTTTCAATTTTCTTTAAAAAAGTATATTTATTAGCATAAAATTTATTTCTTTTCATATTTAATGCTAATCATATATATTTTTAATAATAATTGAGAATGAACTATTATAAACGAAATATAAAAAATATATACTTGTATTGATGAAATAAAAATTACATTTAATAAACTTTGCGATGCATCGAGCTTAGTTTTAGTTATTTGCATTTGGTATCTAGTATCGATACTTCTAACTTTCTATTTTTTAAAATGAAAGAACCGTAGCTGTTATATTTTGGATGCGTATTAGGTAAATTTTTTAATTGATATAATAGCCTACAAATCACGTTAACCTGATACTTCGCACTAAGTGTCAAGAATCTCATATCGGAAAAGTATGAATGCATTCAGTCACTTATAATAGTGTGCAAACTTCTCTTCTTAAGTTAACTTTTGAGAGTGAGTTAGGCCTTTCAAAATGGTATCAGAGCTTGTTTGTTTTGATGATTTGGGGCGGTACTCAGTTCTGTCCCTTTGTCCAATATGCCCAACAAATGTCTAGCTCTACTTTGAGCTGAGAGGGGTATGTCAAGAATCTCACATCAGACAAGTATAAGTACATTCAGTCATTTATAATATTATGCAAACCTTTCTTCTTAAGCTAGTTTTTGGAAGTGAGTTAAGCCTTTTGATACTAAGCAAGCCTTGTATGACAAGCTCAATCGAGAGAATATAGATAAGATGATTCGAACATAGAACCTTTTGACCTTATATCTCCACTTCACCAACTCGACCACCCCTAAAAGCATAACTTTTTATTATTTCTAAATTGAATTTCCATCACATAATGGCTTGACTAATATGTTCATTTCCATATTTATATTCCTCTTCTTTCTTCCTTATGCTTTCAATTATGACTGATTTATATCATTCCGAGTACCCTTTCATCTTTATTGAAACTTTATCTTTGAAAAAAGCTTTGCACTCATTTTTCTCATTTTGGAAAAGTAGATAATACTTTTCCCGACATATAAACATCTTTCTTTTTAGATAAACAAAAGATCTGTTAGTGCATTGCACCTCAGCCTCTTTGTCTTTATCAAGCTAACAATAATTGAAAACTTAATCCGGTTCAATCATAAAAAATTTGAATAGTTTAATTTTTTATTTTTCGGTTTGATTTATTTCAATAACTCTTATCGTTAATAAATTAATCATATTTTTCTGTTTGATTTATTTCAATAACTCTTATCGTAAAAAATTGATTAATTTATTAATTAATCAGTCAATTTTTATTAATTAATAAAATTTTATAGACTAAAATAAATCAATTAATTTTATTTAATAATATCTTATTAAAATTAAACTTCAATTTTTTTATAGGTAAAAACAATCTCTTTTAATCATATTTCAAATTCTTTAATTTTATTTAATCTTTAGCCAATTTTACGGCGAATTAATATTCTTTTGAATATTTTGCAAAAATATTACACACAATGCATTATTGAAAATAGCCTTTAAATTGGCTAAAACGTCATAAAACAAGTTCAATTTGCTAACACATATTTTTTAGTGACCACCGCTAATAACAGAAAAATTATCAACTAAAAGCACTAACCGATAACTGCTAAACTGGTTTCTTCTATTTCTCGGTCATTGCAATCTTGTTCGGTTGCTTTCGTCAGAAATGTACCTGAAATTGTATGGGAAAATATATGTTAAGACCACCTGGTAATGCCAACTTCCCGAAATTATTGTGTTTTTGAACATCTCATAGATGAAAAATAGAATTGTAGTAAAGAGGGACTTTATTATTCTAGAATTGACTCTCGTCACTCACATATAATTATAGTTTAGAAAATCGACCGGATTAGAACAAGTTTGTAGTTAAATAGGACTGAAAGGAATATTAATAAAGAAATAAACATATAAATTTTAGGATGAAAACTCTAAAATAAATTAGGGTAAAAACCAAAGGCAAGAAGAAGAAATTTCACTATGAAAATTTAAGAGTTACAACCTCTCTCTATTTTACAAGTAGAAATACTAACTTTCTCAAAAATGGGAGAAACACTCTCTAAACTTTTGTGGGGATTTACCTAAAGAAGGGGAGATTTTTTGGGATGGATTTAAAACTCATATGGGAAGACCTATTTATAACCCTCCTACACTTGTATAGCCAACTGTGGACAGATTGTCACAGCTAGTTGGCTTCATTCTTCTTCTTCTTTTTTCATTTACATGTGGACATGCACAAATTTTCTTCTTTCCTTTGTTGGCTCTGGGAAGTTGACAATAACAATCTTCTACTTGAATATTTGATTGAAAATCAATCCGATCTTCACACCATTCTTGCTTCCTTGCCATTTCCATATTGCTTATGTCTCCATTAGGCCGCAAGAGGATCGACACTAAATAAATTCATTAGTATTGATTGCCTTTATCATGAAATCTGCTAAGTTGTCTTTGGTATGAATTTTCTGCATATCTATAACTCCTTCTTCGACTTGTTCATGAACCAAGTGATATTGTACTCGTATGTGTTTGGTTTTTGAATGAAATGTTAGATTCTTTGCAAGATGCAAGGCACTCTGACAATCACAAAACAAAGAAATTACATGTTGAAGCGTCACAAGATCTTCTTTAGATAATTTTTCGTAGAAAGCCAAATCTTCCTGTTACTTTTGTTTCGATGAATTTGCATCCCTAAAATCTCATTTGCTGATCCCAAGTCCTTCATATGAAATTCCCTAGCCAATTGTGCTTTTAACTCCTTGAGATGAACTTTGTTGAGGCCTATTACCAACGTGTCATTTATATACTTCAACAAGATAATGAAGTCATTTTCACCAAATCTTTTGAAATATGCACAAGGGTCTGCATTTAGTCTATCGTATCCAAGGCTCATAATGAAGGAATCGAATCTCTTGTACTAAAACCTTAGCGCCTGCTTTAGATCGTACAGAGATTTGTTTAACCTGCAAACCAAGTTCTCTTTGCCTTTTTCTTCAAAACCTTATGGTTAGAGCATATAAATTTCTTCGTTAAGATCTATATGAAGAAAAGTTGTTTTACATTTAACTATTAAAGATATAAATCAAATATAGCATATATTGCCAAGATTACTCGAACTGTAGTGAGTTGAACATAGGAGAATATTTTATTGAAATCAATCCTTTCCTTTTGAGCATATCCTTTTATCACTAATCTTGTACGATATCTCTCCATTTGATCTTTGCCATTTCCCTTAATCTTGAAAATCCATTTAGTTCCATTAGGTTTTCTTCCATATGGTAGTCGCACGAGCTCCAAAGTCTTATTCTTATGAAGATCTTCAATTTCAACCTGCATTGCTGCCATCCATTGAGATGCATTTGAACTATTCACTGCCTCCTACAGAGTTGATAGCTCATCATCCTTAGTTAAAAGATAGTATGCAACATTTCCCTCCATAATATAGTATGAATCCAATTGAGTCGCCTTTTTGGGCGATTTGATCGACAAGTCTCTAGAGCTTTAGACTCTATTGATTCTCAAACCTCATGCTCCAATACTGCTTCAGAAGAATTCGTCTGGGATTCCTTTTCCACTTGAACAACATTATTCTTTAAATCTTCCTTTGATGTGTTATCATCTTCTCCTTTCTTTTGTAACTCATCTACAAAGATTACATTTCTGTTGATGATAACCTTATGGGTAGTGGGATCTCACAGGCAATACCCCTTCACTCCATCAGCATACCATAAGAATAAGCATTTTCTGAATTTTAGAACTAGCTTCATAGTTTCTTGGGGATTGTACATCACATACATAAGAATTCCAAATATAAGGAGGTTTAAATAATCAACTAGCTTATTAGCCCACATCTCGATTGGTGTCTTGAACTCAATTGCAGTTGATGGGGCCCAATTTACCACATAATAAGCATTACTTATTGCTTTTGCCCAGAAAGTCTTGTCTAAGCTTGCAGTTGCTAACATAGCTTTGGTTCTCTTTAATAGAGTTATGTTCATTCACTCTGCCACTTCATTCTACTAAAGAGTGTATGCCATTGTGAACTGCCTTTTGATGCCTTTTTGTTTGCAAAATTGATCAAATTTATTGTCAGTGTTTTCTCCTCCGTTTTTTGTCCTCAAACATTTGATCTTCTTGCTATATTTAAATTCTACTTGCGCTTTGTAAACTTTGAAGATTGGAAACACACCTGCCTTCCTCTTGATTGTATACACCCAACATCTCTTGAAATAATCATCAATGAATGACACAAAGTACTCTGCTCCTCTTAGGGGCAGAATTAGTGCTTGCCATATATCATAAAGAACCAATTATAGAACTGATTTGCTTCCAGAATTTGATATGTTGAATTTCAACCGATGCTGCTTACTTATAACACAATGCTTACAGAAAGGCAGAGATACCTTTGTGAGCCCTGGAAGTAGCTTTTTCTCAGCAAGAATCTTCATTCCCTATTTAGACATATGTCCAATTTTCTGATGCCATATTATTGTTGATCTTTCACTTGGACTACCTGAGACAACTGATGCTTTAGCTTCTTACAAAGTCTCTCCCTTTACCATACATAAATTTGCAGTTATCTTCTCTCCCTTCACAAGTACAAGCACTCCTTTTATTATTTTAGTGATTCCATTCTCACCATTGATCTTGTACCCAAGATCAACCAGTTGTCCTAAAGACAATAGGTTCTTCTTTAGGCCCTCCATATGTTGCACGTCTTGAATAGTACGAATTGCACCATCATACATCTTCAACTTAATAGATCTAATGTCAACGATCTTTAAGGCATGATCATTGTAATTGTACATAGATCCTCCAAAGATAGGTTTACAATGAAGGAACCATTCTCTTCGAGAGGTTATGTGAAATGTAACTCCTGAGTCAAAAAGTCATACTTTAACAAATATTTTCCTGCCTTCATTAGTTGTTGCTGCTTCACAATATGGGGCATCTCCATCATTGGAACAACTTGCCACATTTCCTTAAAGATTGGAATTTTTCTTTAAATTCCAACAATCTTTCTTGCCACAATTGTAGCATTTTAAATTCATCTTACTTCTTGATTTTGATATAACATAATTTTGGCTTATAGTTTGACCTCGTTTTGTTGATCTCCCTCTTATCACCGTTAAGGCCTCCACATGTTATGAACTTGCTTGCCTATCTTCCTTATTCTTGCATCGATTTTCCTTTTCCAGGATAGTAGTTACAATATCATCGAAGACTAGAACATCCATAAGGATATTATTTGTTAAGTTGATGATAAGTTGATCATACGAATCATGTAAACTTTGAAGTAGAAGCTCAACACGTTCATTTGGTTCTATTTTACAACCTAATAAAGTGAGTTGAGAAAATAAAGTATTCAAGGTATTGATGTGTTCTGTCACCAAAGTAGGTTCTGCCATATGAAAAGTATAGAGTTTCCTCTTAAGGAAACATTTATTGTATAGTGATTTAGCCTCGTACAATTTTGTGAGATGATCTCAAACCTCTTTTATCATCTTTTTCTTTTATATGCTTGATAACACCCCATTTGTCAATGCCAGATGGAGATTTGCAATAACATTTTCATCCATCTCATTCCACTTATTATCATCTGTAACTTCCATAATGAAAAATTACTCCCATTGAATTTCTTAATCTCAAATTTTGTAAGAACTTTGCTCTCACTATTTCACGTGAATAGTACCCATATATATGAATAATACTCATATGTGTGAATAGTACCATATATGTGAATAATATCGTATGTATGAATAGTATCGCACACGTGAATAGTACTATATACGCGAATAATATCTAGCTAAAGTTCAGCTACAGTGACTGCACAGTGTTTAATTAAAAAAATGCATGAATAGTTGTTACCTTTCAATGGTTACTGTTTTACTATTCACTAACTTTCATTGTGCTCACCCGAACTCCAAACAAATTGTGCCAAAAAATTCATCCTAGTTTTCTCACCAAGCTTTGATACCACTTGTTAAGAAAATTGACTGGATTAGAGCAAGTTTGCAGCTAAATAGGATTTAAAGGAGCAATAATGAAGAAATAAACACACAGATTCTACGTGAAAAACCTCTAAACAAATTAGGGTAAAAACCAAGGGCAAGAAGAAGAAATTTACTATAAAATTTAGGAATTACAACCTCTCTCCATTTTACAAGGAGAAATACTAACTTTCTCAAAAATGGGAGAAACACTTTCTAAACTTTTATGGGAATATAGGTAAAGAACAGGAGATTTTTTGGGATGGATTAAAACTAATATGGGAAGGCCTTTTTATATGCCTCCCAACCGTGAATAGCCAAATGTGGATAGCTGGTTGTGCATGTCCATATGCATGTGTAAAAAGAAGAAGAAAAACGAAGCCAACCAGCTATCCACATTTGGATATATATATATTGTACAAGATAAGGAAGGAAAGATTACTATTTTATCTCCAGTTATACTAAAAAGATATCAATGTATCAATTAGCCGGAGTTTCCTTTATCTAATGAACTACCATTTCCATAGAATTTGTTGCTCTTTGGAGGTCCTTATCACCAACCATATTTCCTTTGATAATTTTGTGAGTATGATCATCACTCCACGAACACCATCTATGAGTATAATCATCCTTATCACTCAATGATTTGTCCTTATTACTCCACGAACTCATAATATTGGTGCTAAGATGAGGCTGTAAGTTGTTAATATCCCCCCACAAACTAAGCCGGGGTTGGAGGCACAGTTTGTTGTAAAAATATGTAAAGGCAACCTTTGATTCAGATTTAGTAAATATATCAGCAACTTGTTTATCAGAGGACACATGTTTAGTGACAAGTAATCCAAGTGCAACTTGTTCATGTACAAAATGGTAATCTAACTCGATGTATTTACTCCGAAGCATAAAAGACAAGATTGATTATGATATATAAAGCACTGATATTATCACAATAGAGAACTAGTAAAGATAAGAGATATATGTCAAGATCTTTAAGAATATAAGTGAGCCATGTAAGTTTAGCAGCAGTATTAGCTATAGCTCAATACTCAGCTTCATTATTGGAGCGAGAGATTGTGAATTGTTTCTTAGCAACCCCATAAAATGATATCTGTGCCAAGGAAAGTGCAGTAACCAATAGTAGATCTCCTTGTTGTAGGACAACCAACCCAATTAGCATATGAGAAGGTAGACAATTTAAGAGTTGTATTGGAAGTAAGGTGTAAACTAGTGTTAGTTGTTCCTTTTAGATAACGAAGGATTTGTTAAGCAATTTCAAATGAGCAATTGTAGGAGCATGTGTGAATTATGAAATATAGTTTACACTATAGGATAGATCTGGGCATGTCAACGTGAGATATTGAAGAGCACCAACAACTCTATGAAAGTGACTAGGATCAGTAATAGGATTAGTATATGTAGCAAGTTTGAATTGGACCTCTACAGACGTAGTCATAGGCTTGTAATGAAGCATATTGGATCATTCAAGAATGGTAAACGCATAATGTGACTGGGATAAATGTAACCCATCTGTTGTGCTGGAAATCTCAACACCAAGAAAGTGATGCACCAAACCTAAATCTTTCATAGATAACTTACAACTCAGAATTTTAATAAAAGAGGTAAAGTTCTGTGGATGATCCTGTAAGAATCGTATCATCAACGTAGAGAAGTAAAATAAGTGAACCTTGATCATAATGAAAAATAAAAAGAGAAGGTTCAAGTAAACTACAAAAGAAATCATATGATATAAGAAATACACCGAGTCTATCAAACTAAGTACATGGTGCGTGTTTAAGTCCATACAATGCATACTGGAGCTTCATACATGTATAGGTTTCTGTAGATCAGGCATACTTGGCAGTTGTTCCTTATATATATCTTCAACGATATTGCCATATAAAAAGGCATTTTTGTCATCGAGTTGATAAATGTCTCAAAAGAGCAATAGTTAAGACAAGTCAAATTGTACCTGGTTTGATTACAGACAAGAAAGTCTCTTTATAGTCAATACCATCAATTTGATGATATCCTTTGGCGACTAATTGTGATTTGAGACGATCTAATGTACCACCAAGTCATAGCTTGGTCTTAAAAACCCATTTGGATCTGATTATATGCATATTTGGAGTGAGTGGAACTAATCACCATGTTTCATTTTGATGCAGTGCAACAAGTTCATCAAACATAGTGGCTTTCATCAGTCAAGGCATATTTAGAATTTGGCTTAACAACTCCAAGTTTGGCCCTGGTTATTACGAGATGAGTAATCGGTGCTTCATAAAGTGGCATTGTATTTGTGGAAGGAAGGGACTTAAGTGCAAGTACGTGTTTAGAATGTAAGTCACTAATTGGTACTAATAGATTCAGACCTTCAAAACTTTGATCATTAAAAATAGTTCCAACATTGTCGAGCTCAGGTGCATCATGTGGTGAATTTGGTGTGGACTCCGAACGATGAATGTTGATAGATGCTAATGGAATGGAATCTATCAATGAAAACATTTGTAAAAAACTACCTGAATAAAGAGGATTGTTAGAAGAAGACAACCAAGAATCAAATATGTAAAGAGCATGTGATGCAGAAGCAGAAAGAGATGTAGCTTTAAAAGGAAAAACAATCTCGTCAAAAACAACTTGACGAGAAATGAAAAATTTGCGACTAGGTGGATGGAAGCACTTGTATCCTTTATGCTTTTCACTTTTTCCTAAAAAAATGCACAAGATAGTTCTAGGGTCAAATTTATGTTTTCTTGTTTCCCATATATATGGAAAACATTTAGAGCCAAAAACTCGAAGTGACGTATAGCTAGGATGAGTTCCACGTAATATGAAATATGGAGTGTCAAACTGAAGAGATGAAGATGGTAATCGATTAAGAAGAAAAACTGCTATGGTAAAGGCTTCTACCTATAAAAACAAAGAGGTGCATGACTATAGAACAACATTGTCATACCCAGTTCACATATGATTCTGTGCCTTCTCTCAACCATACATGTTTGTTGCGGAGTGTAAAGGCATAAAATTTGATGAATAATACCTGCCGTAAGAAAATGTGATTGATAATCTAGAGTTAACAAATTCTCGTCCACCATCTGAGTGGAAGATTTTTAGTTTCTTATTGAACTGTTGTTCAACATACTATTCAAATGCTAAATAGGCAACAAAAAAATCAGATTTATGTTTTAATGGAATAATCCAAGTATACTTGGAAAAATCATCAATTAAACATACATAAAATTTAAACTTGCCAACAAATAAAATAGGGGCATGTCCCTACAAGTCACTGTGAATCTTATCAAAGATACCAAAACTAGAGCGTTCAGAAAGAGCAAAAGGAAGTTTACTTAATTTTCCTAATTGACAACTGTCACATAAATGTTCAATCCATAAAAGGCTTTGAACATCAATTAATCCTTTAGTTTTTAACAATTAAACTACTGAAGCTTGAGGGTGTCCTAAGTGTTGGTGCCAAACATCTATAGTGTTAGACTTGAAACGATGAGAGAAGTGTGCCTCTGGTACATCAGATAAGGTATATAGGTCACCCTTCCTTTTCTTTGTTATTAATGAATGTCCTGTTTTCCGTTCCTTTATACAAAAATTAATGTTAGTAAATTCACAGTTAATAGGAAATTGAGAGGTTAATAGACTTATTGAAAGCAATTTTTTCTAGATTTGGAATTAAAAGAATATCATGAAAAGGCAAAATCTTTTCTTTTTGCTTAATATATGAATCACCAATACTTGTTATAAGCATAGAAAAAACATCTAAAATTATGATTTAATCTGATCCAGAGTATTTATGAATATTAGTCAGCATACCTTGCTTTCTTTTCATGTGGTTTGAAGCTCTTGTATCAAAAGTCCATTATGTTTCGATAATGAATTTGTCTAAAGTGAGAGCTACAAGGGCTTGTGGAATTTCGTCATTTTGAGTCGTTCTTTTTGGAATCCATTAACAAATTTCAGCAATATGGCATAGTTTTCCATAACATTGACATGTTTCATTGCAATACATATCCCGCTCTATTGCTGTCATATGTCATTCTCCTAGAGGTGGTAGGCGTCGTTATTGTGATGTTGAGTTTTTTGGATAGCTTTGATTTTGGTTTTGAAACTGTTGTGCTTAAAATCCACGACTTGAGGAAGTAAAGCTAAGGTAGTACTTTGAGACTGTTTTTGTTGCTAGTTATAGAAGGCTGAATGTGGAGTGAGGTGAGATAGAGACGTATCTGATTGGTTTAAAAAGCAGTTGCGACGCTGATCAAGATTTGTAATTTTGAAATCAACTCAGAGTAAATTGGTCTTGGGGATTTCAACATCATTATTATAAGGTTTCATATTATGGACCAAGACTTGTGAGGAGACAGAAGACTTTTTCTTTATCTGGTACAAGTTTTCCGATAATAGCAAGATTGTCACACATACCTTTAAAAAGATGCATATGTGATCTCCAATGGTTTTATTATCATCCTTGCAAAGATAAGTCAGTTGTTGTTGTAGTGTAAACTCTCGCTCTTGAGAGTCTTGTGCATAAGTATCTTTCAGTGCTTCCCAAACTGCATGTGCTGTATCTAAGCCAATGACAAGTCCAAAAGCTTCTTCTGAGAGGGTTATGATGATCCAATCCCGAAGAAGGCGATCGAACTTTTACCAAGCAGTGAATTCTTTTGTCAAATGTGATGTAGTGTTTTCGGTGTTCGAAATCTGGCATAGTATATTTTGTTGGAACTGGTGTTTCATTGGTGAGATGACGATCCAAATCTTGGTATAAGCAATTTTGATCCCTTATGTATTGTTTGTAATGTATCTCATACTTCTTTTGTTGATTCACATGCTGATATCATATTGAAACATTCTTCATCTATAGTAGTGAAGATTGCATGCATTGTTTGGGAGTTAACAAACACTCCCTCTCCTTCATCCCTTGTCCATTTAGATGGATCTTAGGTACCACTTCATTCTTTTCATCAATCGTCATTGGATGAGTCCATCCATTCAACACAGAAGTCCATGCTTTAGTGTTTAAATAAATACTTTCATTCTTGATTTCTAAGCAAGGTAATTGGGTGGCCTAGTGATTGATGCCCCTTCCCTGGTAGTCATGATTGCGGAACACTGATTTACACCAACTTGACACGCCAAGTTCTGATTAGGTGAACCATGCTCTAATACCAATTGAAAAACCTGAAAGTTATAATTCCAAAATATATATGTTCTGCCACAGTTGCTTCAAACTGAACCTAACGATTGTTTAGTAGAAAGCAACTGGATTAACAACTGTGAATTTTTCTATAATTAAATCACATGCAAAAAACTTAATATGCAACAAATAAATCAACACATAAAATTTGGTAACGCAATTCGTCACACTCGGTCTGCATTTGCGGGGCCCTCACTCAGCTTAATCAACTTTCACTAAAGTATAATAGTCTTACGCAAGGCTTTATTGAGCCAACACCACCTACCACTTGACGCTACCCACTCGTATTCATACCTCGTGAAAGTATTTCACACCCAATAACACGACCACCTCATCTAACTTTAACAGAAGATTTTTAAAACAATGAAAGATAATAAAGATGAAAATAGTATCTCAAGTGATTAAATCAATAATAACATAAACAAAGAAATACTTGAGTCAAAAGACACTTCCCTATATGTACAACCTCATCAACCGACATCATGGGAAGTTGTCCAACAAAAATTCTATTTTGAACCTTCAAATTGATCACTGAAGAACTCCACTCACAATAGCCACAAAAATCATCAATCGTACATATGTTTCATCACCGAAACATGTCAAAAACACAGCTGCAAATATTGATCGATTGACTGCTCAGTTTTGTCTCACAAAACCAACAAATAAGTAGTGCAATTGTTCACGCACATAAGTAGAAACGCAGCTGCCAAAAAATCAGTTGAATCTTTAATAAATTTGTTACATGTATATCTTCAACAAAGCATGTCTATCTCCAATAAATCATATCTTCTTTAAGATTCTATTTCAAGTAGGATCCCTTCATTCACACTATCTTATCTTCAAGAAATTACTACATTATCCAAGAAAGTGGAATTCTATACCAAGTAAATTTCTTACCATTAACCAAATATATCAAACTACAAATAATGTCCAAAATAATAAATTATATATTTTAACAAATATCTTAACAATTAATTTATACATATGTAATTATGAATAACCATAAAAAAATAATCTCCTAGTAATAAATGACTTTGTTTATATGACAAGAGGATAAGGTGCATCTACCTAATAGAAAAAACAAGGGGGACTGATCACCAATGGGATGGATGTATGTTTGTGGGAATAGAGTGACACAAGACAAGGGAATGTGAAAGATGAAAGGGCAACATCATATTTACATATCACAGTTATTGAGCTCAACTAAAAAAAAAGATTGATGAATAGTCTACTTTTTTTTATCAAATTCCAAAGTCAATTTTATTTTTGCAGTGACTGTTACAGCTGAGTCTTTTGTATTTAGGATAAACTTGAGTTTTTCTTTAGGTACCTAATCACTAACACCTGTATCCAAGTGTTGATCATTGAGTATTGATCAATAGAAGGTGCCACAGGACTGATGTTCGAGTTAGAACTATTGAGCAGTCAAGGAGAGAGAAATCGAAGATATAGGAGTGTAAACTTTCTCATGTCATGAAAATGAAGTAGGAAGGGGAATGAAGGAACAAAAGAAGTCAGTAAAAGGAAGATGAAAAAACAAAAGAAATCAAAAAGCAAGGGAGGCCTAGATAA
>JANQBM010000220.1:3174399-3188525 GCA_025594535.1 Erythroxylum domingense | reverse complement strand
TTCCAGGAGTTAAAGATTCTAAAAGGGTCTTTGGATATCCCACTCTTGAATTTGAGCAAAGCAATCCTGTCAGTTTCGTTTCCTAAAGAATTGGCCTGACACCATTGGAAGTTGGAAGATAGTAAAAGAATCAGACTTGCAAATGAATAGAGAATGGTGGCAGTATTAAGATTCATTTGGCTTAAACTGTGATGATTTTGTTCTTTCATTTTTCTTAATTTGCGAAGATTGAGAATGTTACTCTAAAGAACGTGGAGGTGGGAAATTTGTAGCCACACAGCTTGTCGAAGACCAAGAAAAGTCATTGCCGACAGCTGAATAACCAGACACCATAACTGATGCTAAGGACATTTAATGTATGTTTGACAAGCAAAAAAAAAAATGTTTATACTTATTTCATAATACAAACATTATTTTCTATGAATTTTTATACATTAATTGGGTAGTCAATTAGTGGGTTACTTAATACACTAATTGATGTACTTATACATTAATTTTGAAATGGATCTAACAAAGTATCTCTTTTTGGGCATTTATAATGATAGACTTAGATTTATATATGTTAGCTAGATTGAGGTTTAACTTTAAAAATTTTAGCAGTCTTAAAGTTACGAAAACTTAACCTATTTTAAAATTTTAAAATTACATTCATATCATAATTTAATATTTTAAAAATAATTATATAAATATCAATAAATTATTCAATTGTTAATAAATTTATATTACTTATAATAATGCATGCAAAAATTAAAATCATAATTCATAAATAAAAGGTTAAGATATTAGATTATAATCGTAATTTTAAAGTTATTTTTAAAATATGGTAGCTATCGTCTACACCCTAAATTAATTTCTAAACTCCTACAATCAACAAACATAATATAGGGGAGTAGGAGTCAAACCTACTAAGAATTCTAGTTTGGAAATGGTTACAAAAGAAAATACTTAACTCGATCCAACTAATATTAGCAAGTTTAATATATCTCTATTTCAAATAAACTATTTCATTTAAAGTTTTCAAATGGCTTTCAATCTTCTTTATTAAGGCTTAAACTATTTTGTTTAAGTCTTAATCTTCTTTATATACATTTGATTTAATTTCTCACGCTTCAACAAATCAAACTAAAACCTTGTTTATATCCCATCTCATCTAATTTTTTTTGCATTAACTTGAATAATTAAGCAAAGGAAATGATGTTGAACGAAAATATTGACATTTAATCTCCTATACTTACTTCACTAGAAAAGGAATAACATTTATTGTGGCAACAACTTGGCAACAACTTGACAAGAAAGTCACAGTCGTCTCTTGGCAACGTCACATTTAATCTTTCTTGTCAAGTTGTTGTCACAATAAATTTTATTCCTTTTCTAGTGAAGTAAGTATAGAAGATTAAATGTCAATACTTTCGTTCAACATCATTTCCTTTGCTTAATTATTCAAGTTAATGCATTAAAAATTAGATGAGATGAGATATAAACAAGGTTTCAGTTTGATTTGTTGAAGTGTGAGAAATTAAATCAAATGTATATAAAGAAGATTAAGACTTAAACAACATAGTTTAAGTTTTAATAAAGAAGATTGAAAGTCATTTGAAAACTTTCACGGAAATAGTTTGTTTGGAATAGAAATATGTTAAATTTGTTAACATTAGTTGGATCAAGTTAATAATATGGAATTTTGTAATAAAGAAAATAAATTGAATAATAAAACGAGAGTTATCAATAGACAAATCTTGATTTACCATTGCTTTTATCATTTGAAACTATGATTAATCAGCAATACAAAATAATTATTTCCTCAATCATATATTTGATGTAATATTAAATATGTCTTTTATTATAATTAGCTAATCGAAAATACGTGATTTAATTAACCCTTTTATTTAACAACCTTGTATATGATTTAAAATTTAATTAAACAATATTTTTAAGAAAAGAAAGACCTTAGAAGCAAGATAACTTAACATTAGTGGTTGCATTTAATCTAGTTGAATATTTTTCTTAAAAGTAATAATTTCTAACCCATCATATTAAAGCTCTTAGTTGCTACAAATGATTTAAAAAATTAAACTTTTACATATTCAAACTCTAATATAGCAAATGATTATTTTAATCAATAGACTAATCACTCGCATTAGAAATCAATCAAAATTAATTGTAAAACAAAAACACAAAAAAAAAACAATTCAATACATGAATAAAGAAAATACTTTACATTAAGATCCAACTGTCTCCCAATCTGTAAAATTCTAAAAAGATTCCACTTCCTTTAACCAAGATAGAAAATTAGCTAATAATGGCCATAACTAGGACTAACTTTTAAAGAACATACATTAAGGAGAGGAAAAGAAAACTTTGTGAAAAGCTGGAAAAATATAGAGAAACTTGGATGCTTTGCTCCTTCTCCATGGTTTTATTTATAGTTACTTCAATCCTATGTGAAAATTTTTTGTTGTAATTCTTTGGATCCCTTAGATTATAACTTCATTGATTTTCACCCAAATTTTGCCAAGAGAAGATTCTAATAATGTTAAATATATTTTTATGTTATAGATTCGAAGTTTGGACATTGCATTTTCTACTAAATGTGCCCATGCTTAAGATCACTAAGACTGCTTTTCCATATTTCAATTTGATTCCAATATGCAAAATAAATATTTTGTCAATTCAAATCTTTTTGATTCCCTCTTAATTAATGGTGATGTTGCTCCTTTATTTCAAACTTTTAAATTTGAATTATTTCTTATCAAAGTACTGAGTTTGGACATATTAAGATAAGATTATGTAGATTTAAATGCTAAAAATTAGGCAAAATTATGACATATCAAATTCTCTCATATACTTGCCTGTCCCTAAGCAAATAAAATATTAACAAAACAAATAGCCAACTAGTTTTTACCAAACCACTTCTCACAAGATTAAACCATGCATACTCCTTAAGACTTAGATAAAAAAAAAGAGTTAAGCATAACATATCAAAGTGGATTTTACCAGAAAGTATGAATAAAGACAATCAAAGACAATTTCAATTAAAAGTATGCACAAAGCCTTGACGAATTTCCTTACGATGTTCACTCTTTCACACAAGTATTTAAGCTTAATTATTTACTCTCAAATTGTTGTCACAAGGAATGCACTACTACAAACTTGCATATACATCGAATATCTCTCACTATGAACACATGGAGGTATGAATTAAAAGATTAAAATATTGTAATGGGGCTTGGGTTAAGGGCTGGAAAGAGAAGATTATAGGCTAAAACCACACATTAATAAAGCATTTAAAACATGGGGGATAAAATTTGACCAAGCACTCAATTATCAATGTAAATACATTATATTCATTATTCCTATTTTCTATTTTTATTATTATTTTAAACAGAATAAATCATTAATATGAAAATGGGTAGCCATTATACAAAAATAATATAAAATGAGTAGTTTGAAAAATAAAATTTAAATAAAAATTATTCTCATTTCCTAAATAATTTAAAAATACCTTAATAAGATGTGTAGTTACGTGATAAGATATATGATATGTTAGGTTTATGATGTGGGTTTAAAACATAAAGAAAGGGATTTTTAAAATGGCTTAAAAGGGTTGAATTAGGGATTACGAATGATGGCTTTTTAAGTTAAAGGGCTCAAACAAAGAAGGTCTTTATCATATTCAAGCTCTCATGCAACATAGCAATTCAAATCAGTTCAATGCAAATTATGGAGGTATCCAAATGATAGGGAATCACACATTTAAAAAAATAGATACATATAAGATTTTTCTATCCTTTAAGGTTCAAATTCTCAGATGTCTCTATTGTGTCATAATTGTACATAATTTCAACAGTCAAGGTCTTCCATAATCTTATCTTAATATGTTTAAAACATAGTTTTTTAAAATTTTTACAGGATAAGTTTTGAACATACTATTTGACTAAAAAAAGGGCCTTAATCCAAAATTAAAATTTTAAATGGAGGATAAATCTCAACAATAATAAAGGATGAATCAAGGAGATTTGGTCTAAAAATATTTTATTTTACATAATGAGATAAGATTATTAGAACCAAAATTAAATCTAGAAAAATTATCTAGCATGATCTTAGGTATAGGCACGCTTAGTGCAAATTGCAATTTTTAGACTTCGAATCTGCAAGAAAAAAACATGTTAAAAATGGTTTAAAATCTTATCTTGGCCATATCTGGGTGAAAATCAATGAAGTTAATATTTGGGGGATTCAAAGAATCACAACCATAATATTTTCACATCAATTTCGATGGCTATAAATAAGGCCAATATGTGAAAAATATCCATCTTCTAATTACATTTGCTTGCTTTTCAAAGACATTTTGTTTTCTCCTTTCTTTAGTAAACATTAGAGTAGTTTTTCTTCAACTTCTAGTGGTAGAAATGACCATTATTGACTAAATTTTTTATTCTTGGTTAAAGGAAGTGGAAGCCCTTTTTGGAACTTTGAAGATTATGAGGCAATTGAGTCTTATAGTAGAATATTTCATTTGTTTATGTATTGAAATGCTTTTCTATGCTTCTATTTTATGATTATTTTCGATTGATTCTAATGAGCATAATTATTTTATTAGTTGAAATAATCATTTGCTAGATTAAAGTTTGAATACATAAAAGTTTAATTCTTTTAATCATTTGTAGCAGATAGGAGTTTTAATTTGCTGCATCATAAATTATTAATTTTAGGAAAATCATTTAACTATATTAAATGAAACAACAAACATTGTGTTATCTTACTTCAATGGTCTTTATTTTATTGAAGCTATTGTGTTAATTAAAACTTGGATCATATCTAACGTTGTTAAGCAACAAGAGTTTATTGAATTACATGTTTTCAATTAACTAATCTTAAGAAAAGATGGATTTTTAGTGTCAAATTGAATATATGATTGATGAAATAATTATTTTTGTGTTAATGATCAATTGTAATTCCAAGGGTGGAAGGAACCTTAAACCAAGGTTATTTTTATTGAAAACTCACATTTATTACTTCCTTTATTTTCTTTATTACAAAATTGAATCAACCCCCTATTAATTATTTCCTTTTGAAATGATTGGAAAAAGAGAATTTCTCGTTAGATCAACTCCTACTTTCCTCTATTACATTTATTTAACTGCAAAAATTTAGGAATTAATTTGAGATACATATAATAGTTTCTCTTAATTTTAGCGCCATTATTAAGGAATTCTAAGATTGCATATTCATTATGAGATATTTGAAGGAAGATATTTTACAGTATAATTTAAAGATCCAAAAGACTACAAAAGAGTTAAGGAAAGAAACAAAGATTCAAAAACAGTGTATTGCTATAATTGATGAAACAACATAAACATGTCGAACAACTAAACTCTATGAAAAGTGGTCAAACCAATATTAAACCAACATCTTACTACATAAATTTTCCTAATTTTGATGCAAATGCTACTTTTGAATTAAAATTTTGTTTAATACATTTACTATAAACCTTATGTGGTACTACAGGCAAGAATCTATATAAGCATCTTTAAGAATTCTATGTTGTATGTATGGGAATGAAGCCTAATGGAATTACTAAAGACTAAATAAAATTGAGGGCTTTCCCATTCTCTTTGAAGGATAACACGTAAGATTGGTTATATTGCTTGCCACCCACTAACATTACATTGTGAAATGAAATGAAGAAACAATTTCTGGAAAATTCTTTCCAACTTCAAGGGCCATTATATTTGAAAGGAGATTTATGGTATTTGATAATAGAATAGAAAATCACTACATGAGTATTTAGAGCATTTTAAAAAGTTATGCGTGAGTTATAAAAATCACCAAATAAGCGAACAACTCTTACTTCATTATTTTTACAAAAGACTTCTATCAGTTGATAGGATCATTATTGACAGTGTTAGTGGAGGAGCACTTGTTGATAAAACACTAGAAGCAACTATCACTAATATGGCATCGAACTCTTAACAATTTAACGTTAGGACAAACTATTCAACTCGATGAGTTAGTGAGGTAAACATTTCTTCTCTAAAAAAAGTACGGATGATTTTATTATACTTGTCTAGCAATTGGATATAGACAAAATGTCTTGAAAAATATGTTTGGTAGTAGGATACCTAATAGATATATGTCCCATGTTACAAGAAGATTCAACAGAACAAGTGAATACAGTTGGAATTTTTCTAGGATAACCTCAATGTCAATACAATCCATATTTAAGCACATACAACCTAGCTTAGAGAGACCATCAAAATTTTTAATAAGGTAATACATCGGTAAATCAACCTACAATTAATTTTTGACAATATTGACAATCACATCCTCTGAGACAACCATAACTAGTTCAAACCTCTTATTCATGTATGTCTATTGAGGATATTATTAAAGCATTGACTACTAATATTATTAAATTCCAATAGGAAAAAAAACCAGTATTCATAATTTGGAAAATCAAATGGGTCAGTTAGCCATAATAGTCAGCCATTTGGAATTATAAGGTTCAAATAAATTGCCATCACAAACTATAGTGAATCCTAAAAAAATTTCCAATGCCATTACATTGTGAAGTGATAAGAAAGTAGAGTAGCTCATGGAAGCCCCACATTCAGTAAATTTCGATACAAAAGATGTTAAACACATTAAAAAAGAGGAAAGTGTGCCTAAGTTGCTTGCTTCTTTGTTTAGCTATACTTCCTCCTTTTTTTAGAAGCATTAAAGGATAACCAAAGATGGGAGCATTATGTTGATTTATATGAGACATTCTAGAAATATGAGGTAAATATTTCTCTTTTGGATGCAATCAAACTAGTACCTAGATATGCTAAATTCTTGAAGGAATTTTGCATGATGAAAAAAGATAATAGAAAAATGGATAAAGAAGGTAAGGTTGGAGAAAAATGTATCTACTGTCATTTGAGAAACCATCTCAAAAAAGTGTAAAGACCTAGGTATGTTTTCTATACCACGTACTATTGGAGGTTTTAAGGTGGAAATAGCAATTTTAGATCTAAGTTCATCCATAAACATCATGCCCTATTCCATTTATTCGATCTCAACTTAGAATCATTAGAAAAAATGGGAGTGGTGATTCAATTATCATATATGTCCAATATATATCCCAAAGGATTACTGGAGGATGTTTTGTGCATGTTAAATTGAAATTGACTTTCCTCGCTGACTTTTATATCTTGGATATAGAAAATGTTGACCAATCAATACCCATTTTGCTAAAATGATCATTTTTAAATACAACCAAAACAAAAATTGGTATCTACAATGACACTTTGACTATGGAATTCAATAAAGATAATGTGCAATTTAATATATATGATTTAATGAAATATCCTGATAATAATTTTCTTGTCTTTATAGTAGATGTTTTGGATTCATTAGCGCAAAACTAGTTCAAGACTAATGGGAAGGATAAGTTAGAGACAACTATGATGGAAATTCTTTTTAATGAAGAAGATACTGATATTTCTCTTAATTTTTATTTGTAGGAGTATATAGTAGCCTTTGATAGTGTTGCGAAAGTAAAATAGGTACTGATACTATAATAAATGGACTTAGGTGTTGACGTGTGCACGGAGGTGATTCGATGAAGGATTGTCCGAAAATCCTTGGAAGTTAATGATGGTGGCATCGGCTTGATGAGTTTGTGGATGTTTGGAAGTTTCGGCAAGGAAGGACAAGGAAAAACAAAATTCAAAATTCAACAAAAATAAGAGGATATGCAAGGCTCAATCCCTACTAAACCTTGTGAATACGTGATTCGAGCAACCTAATGATCGAAACTAAAACCAATAAGGTTGAATAAAACAAACACGCCAAAATTTAGAAAAATTGATAAGTGAATTGTTGATTTATGTTGGAACAAGAACAAGAGGAATAAACCTCACTATGGTTGGCATCACAATCCAGAAATAACAGTTGACCCCCTGTAATAACCCTAGTGAACTTATTTATAACTAGTCTTAATAATAAGTACTTAGGCTTTAACATGGGCTAGCCCAAAAAAGGTGTCTTAATTTAAAAAAATTAAAAAGGTTTAATTTATGGGCTTAAGCGAATAAGTGAGCCCATCCTAGTTAAAACAACACTAGTTGGCCTATTGCCTCTTGGGCTTAAGTGAGGGACTAAAATTAGTCCAAGTCTTCAAGTCCCAAGAGTATCTGGTCCAAGGATTTGAGTTAGATGGATCAATTTTGGCTGGGATCCATAAAGCTCTCCTCCAATAGGCTTGGACTATTGCATCCTCTCTAAAAGATAGCTCATATGCGCATGGAGAGCCTTCTTAAGTCTCTTGGCCCTAGCTCCGGTCATGGGCCCAACTGGCATAGCTAGCTCTCCTCCTTTGCCTTTGTCATTCATGCCAACTCCATGACAATCCGTGCTCCTGCTCACATCAGTCCCTCCCTCCTCAAGAAGATTTGTCCTCGAATCTGAATCCATATCAAAAGGAGATAAGTCAGCAACATTGAAGGTAGCAAACACGTCATACTTACCTGGCAAGTCGATCTTGTAAGTGTTGTCATTGATTTTCTCCACGGCTTGGAAAGGACCGTCATCCTGGAGGTCCAGCTTGGATTTCCTATGAGTGGGAAAATGCTCCTTCTTAAAGTGCACCCAAACTCAATCTCCAGGTTCGAAAGTCACCAACTTCCGTCCTTTATTGGCTTGAAGGGCATAGACCTTATTTTTTTCCTCAATGTGTTATCGTGCCTTCTTATAAATCTCCTTCGCTATTTTGGCCTTCCTCTTCCCATATGTACTAGGCAACTCATGTAGAGGTAAGGAACCAAATCCAAAGCAGTCAAAGGATTAAACCCACAAACAATCTCAAAAGACGAGAACCCTGTGGTAGAATGCACACATCTATTATATGCAAACTCAATGAATGGCTAGAAATCACCCCAAGTTTTCAAATTTCTCCCTACAATAGCACGCAACAAAGTCCTCAAGGTTCTATTCACAACCTCAATTTGTCCATCAGTCTGTGGGTGGCAAGTAGTAGAATATAACAGTTTAGTTCCCAAATTTCCCCACAATACATGCCAAAAATGATTAAAAAAACTTAGCATCTCTATCTGAAACAATAGACCTAGGAATACCATGCAATCAGACAACATCTTTAAAGAACAAATTAGCAACATACACGACATCATCAGTCTTATGGCATGCAATGAAATGCGACATTTTACTAAATCTATCCATAACAACAAAGATGATATAAAACCCCCTCTTTGTCTTAGGTAAACCCAAAACAAAGTCTATAGATATATCCATCCAAGGGTCAGTACGTAAAGGCAAAGGGGTATACAATCCATGAGGTTTAGAAGTGGATTTGGCCTGTCTATAAGTAATGCGTCGGTTACACACACGCTCCACATCCTTGCATATGCATGGTCAATAAAAATGTTCATGCAAGATGTCTAATGTCTTGGCAACCCCAAAATGCCCCATTAACCTACCACTATGGGCCTCATGCACAAACAACTCACGCAAAGAACAATTAGGTACACACAATTGATTTCCATAATGTAAATAACCATTATACCTAAAGTACTTGCGAAATGCACCATGTTCACATGTGGAATACACACTAGAAAATTCTACATAAGTGGTACACAATTCCTTAATTTGCTCAAATCCTAAAAACTTAGAGCTAAGAGTAGAGATTAGGGAATACCTCTCTGATAAGGCGTCAGCCACTACATTTTCCTTCCTTTGCTTGTAGTGTAGCATGTATGGGAAAGTTTCCACGAACTCCATCTAAGTCACATGCCTCTTACTTAACTTACCTTGGCTCTTCAAATGTTTAAGCGACTCGTGATCCATCTGAACGGCAAAATCCTTTAGTTGAAGGTAATGCTGCCACACCTCCAATGCTCTCACTACGGCATAGAGTTCCTTGTTATAAGTCGGATAGTTGAGTTAGGCACCACTCAACTTCTCACTGAAGTATGCAACTGGTTTTCCTTCCTATAATAACACAGCACCTATACCAATCTCAGAAGCATCACATTCAACTTCAAACATTTTATCAAAATTGGGTAAACAAAGAATAGGAGTAGAGCATAATTTTTCTTTTAACAAGTTCAATTCACATTCTTGCTCCTCCCCCTATGTAAAACCTCTCTCTTCTTGATTACCTCAGTCAAAGGTGCAGTAATGGTAGAGAAACCCTTCACAAACCTCCTATAAAAACTAGTAAGTCTATGAAAACTCCTCACCTCGGTCACACTCTTAGGCGTCGACCATTCTTGAATAGCTTTCTCCTTCTCACTATACATTTTGACTCCCTTCGAACTAACCACAAATCCTAAGATTCAACTTATCAATGCAAAATGTACACTTCTTAAGATTCACATATAACTTCTCCTTTCTCAACACATCAAGAACATGCCTCACATGCATGACATGCTCATCCAATGTAGTGTTATACACAAGAATATCATTAAAGTAAACAACTACAAATCTGCCTAGAAATTCACACAAAACATGATTCATTAACCTCATAAAGGTGCTAGGTGTGTTAATTAAGCCAAAAGGCATCACTAACCACTCATACAACCTATACTTAGTTTTAAAAGCAGTTTTCCATTCATCCCCAAGTTGCATTTGAATTTGATGATAACCACTTTTTAAATCAATTTTTTTGAACATGCACGCACCATGCAATTCATCCAACATGTTGTTTAACCTAGGAATGGGATGTCTATACAGTGATTTTGTTCACACCTCTACAATCCACACACATCCTCCATGTTCTATCCTTCTTTGGCACCAACAAGACAAGAACATCATACATACTCAAGCTTTCCCTCACATGACCCTTCTCTAATAGCTCATCCACTTGCCTTTGAGGCTCCTTTGTTTCCTCAGGATTGCTCCTATAGGCTGGTCAGTTTGGTATTTGAGCTCTGGGCACAAAGTCAATTTAATGCTCAATACATTGTAAGAGTGGTCGCCCTTTAGGTATTTCTTTAGGGAAGACATCTTCGTAGTCCTGCAAAAGAGACTTAAAAACACTTGGCAAATCTTGATTAGGGTTAGTTTCTACCATAAAACACTCCCTATATCTAACTACCACAAGTTCTCTTTTCTTTCCACATGCTCTCCTCAAATCTTTTCCCTTAGTAAACAAGTTCACCTTCTTATTTTTTCTCTCACTCTTCTTTTCTCTCTCTGCACTTTTCTCTCCTACACATCCCACTTTCTTTTTCTCACTCATGCAGTCACTCCCTATTGGGCCAATCTCATTTTTCTTTTGGGCCTCTTTTCTCTCTATTTTTTTGAATCTCACTTCCCAAAACCTCCTCACTTTTCATTACTTTGACCTGGTCCAAGTATATCTCATGGGGTGACAATGGCATCAAGATGAAATTTCTACCATTGAATTTAAAGGAGTACCTATTAGTGTACCCATCATGCTCTACACGCCTATCAAATTACCATGGTCTCCCTAACAACAAATGACCTGCCTGCATAGATACCACATCACAAATACCTCATCCTCATATCTACCCACTGAAAATGACACCAGCACCTGCTTTGTCACATTTACCTCACCATTGTCATTAAACTATTGTAACTTGTACAGTTCAGGATGCTTCTTACATGTTAAACCCAATTTAGTCACCATAGTCATACTAGCTACATTTGCACAACTACCCCCATCTATGATCAGATTGCAAACTTTTCCTCCCACTAAACATTTCAAATGAAATAAGTTTTCTCTCTGATCTAAAGCCTCCTCCTTTACTCAAGTACTCAAAACCCTCCTAATAACAAGTGCTTCTCCTATGGCAGCCCTCTCCATACGCAATCATCATCACTATCATTTTCATCATATGGCAAGGGATCACATTCACTATCATCCTCAGACTCAACTACCCTATTATCCCTCATGTACATGACTTTCTTATTAGGGCATTAGGATACAATATGATCTAAACCCAAACATTTAAAGCATTTAACACAAGAATGTTTACTAGAAGATGATTGGGTGTTAGGTGTACCTTTTATTTCAGACCTTACATTTGGCCTCTTTGGAGTCTCCTTGAAGTCGACACCCTTGTCTTTCTATCTCTCCTCCATTTTGGCCCATTTCGAGTTCTAATTATGGTAGAACTCGTTCCACCCCTTGCTACCACTCTAGCCTTGAGTTGCCTCTTCACTTTTATAGCCATGTTCACCATGTCTTAAATCTCAACATAGTGTTGCAACTCCACCACATTGGCTATCTCCTGGTTTAACCCACTCAAGAAATGTGCCATAGTAGCCTTTGGGTCCTCCTCAATATTAGCTCGGATCATGGCTATCTCTATCTCCTTGTGGTAGTCCTCCATTGACTTAGACCCTATGTGAGTCCTTGGAGCTTTAGATGCATCTCCCAGTAATAATATGAAGGAACAAACTGCTTCCTTATGCACGCCTTCATTGCTGCCCAAGTAGTGATGGTGTGCTCTCCATTCCTCCTTTGAGACATCACCAACTGATCCCACCATATTAATGCATAGTCAATGAACTCAACAGCAACAAGCTTTACCTTTTTCTCCTTAGAGAAATTGTGGCACTCAAAATCAAGTCCACTTTTTGCTCCCACTCTAAGTAAGCCTCGGCATCATTCCTACCCTTGAAGGATGGAATTTGCATCTTGATGGATTTGAGGTCTCCATTTCACCTATTGAGAGATTCTCCTCTCCTAGCCCTCCTAGACATGCACTCCCATACTCCTCCTCCTCCTCCTCCTTATCAAATTCGTCTTTCTTAACCTCATACCATGGTGGTAGCGGTCAATGAAAAGGAGGTGCTTGCTGTCGAAATGTGGCACACTGAGCTAGAGGTTCCTCACGTCCTCCATGTATGAGCTCCATAATCTGCTGACCTTGCCTCTCCATTGTATCCCTCATTTCGATATAGGTCAGATTGAGCCTCTTGAACTGCTATTAAATGACTCTTAAGGTGAGAGCATTCACCTCTCTAATTAAGCTCTCATCATGTTCTCCTCCTTCCTGAGACATTGTATAGACTAATTTCTTCCTGTAAAATAAATGTTAGCAATAAACAACCTCACAACACTCCCTCATGTGTTTCACTCAAGTCAAAGTCACTCCCTCATGTTTCACAAATCACGACTTTTTCCCTTTATTGCACTCATATACTCTTACCTCTTACCATTCAAATTCCTCTGAAATTCAAGTCGTAAGTCGGAACCAAGTTTCTACCGATCAACAATCCCAAAGAAGTATAGTGTATGTTCAAATAAATTGCAATATGAATCCAACAATTATGCCACTAGGTGCCCAATTATAGTTCATAACGAGTAAGCAATTCGCACCAGACAATTAACAAGGAAAGATTTTCAATTCAAAACTAAAGTATAATCTAACTCGAACGATCAAGCAATGTAATTGAACAATTCGATCAATATGCCCTTTTTTTTATTCTGCCTTTTTTTGGACTTCTTTTTTTGGATTTTTTGGATTTTTTTTTTATCTAGATCGAATACCAATAAAAGATAAAACAAGGAGAAGAAGAAACCCTAGGCTGAAATTTTCACACCTTAGGTTTGGTTGAAGCTGATGGGTTTGAAGGAATAAAATTAAATGAAGGTGACGAACAAACCCTAATTTTGCTTTGAACTAAATAAGAATTCACCTCACACCAATGCTCTGATACCAACTGACGCACGCACAGAGGTGATTCAATGAAGGGTTGTCCAAAAATCCTTGGAAGTTAATGATGGTGGCGTCAGCTTGATGGGTTTGTGGATATTTGAAAGTTTCGCAAGGAAGGACGAGGAAGAACAAAATTCAAAATTCAACAAAAAAAGAGGATACGTAGGGCTCAATCCTTACTAGACCTCACAAATACATGATTCGAGCAACCTAAATGATCAAAACTAAAACCAAGAAGGTTGAATCAAACAAACACGTCACAATTTGGGAAAATTGATAAGTGAATTATTGATTCGTGTTAAAACAAGAACAAGAGGAATAAACCTCACCATGGTCGGTGGAACAATCCAGAAGTAATAGTTAATGTAACATCCCGTTTCCAGAGAACGGGTCGGACCAAAGAAACGGGTCCAGATGTGGTAAATTACCACATCTCAT
>JANQBM010000220.1:3161313-3173438 GCA_025594535.1 Erythroxylum domingense | reverse complement strand
CATTATTAATATTTTCAATTTCTTGATTGACAGTAAAGCCTTCAAAAAAGTTATCATCAAGATCGATATCAACTAGGCTTTCTTTAGACGACGCATAAGCATCATTTGATACAAAACCTGAAGAAGGTGCCCAAGCTCCTTCCCCTGTAGATGAAACATCTTTAAATAAAATATTCAGCTGCTCAATATGTTTCAAACCTTTAGTTCGAAATTTGGCAGCCTCGGGATTTTCCTACAATAATATTGTTTAAGTTATTAAACTATCAAGTAACATTAGAATATTATAAATCTAAAGCTTAAATACTTACCTTCAATTTCTTTTCCCACCATTCGTCACTTACATCAATAGTTTGATTAGTAGGATCCCATCCTAGTCCAATTTCCTTACCTACTAAATTTGTCCAAAGCTGCCAATCCATTTTTATTCCATCCCATTTATTCTTAAATTGTTTGTATTAATAATTCTTCTTAGTTTCATGAGCAAACTTTGAAACTATATTTTTCCATCCAATCTTGTTAAAGTGACCATTTGGTCGATTTCTAGCTAATGTCTCTTCCACAAAAATTTTGATTAGAGTTTCAAGAGTTCTATCATTCCACTCCGCTTTAACCCTTTTTTTCAATTTATCCCCATCTTGAATATCTTGACTTGGATTTGACATTTTCTATCAACAACAAATGATCCAGAAAACAAAATCCCCACTGCATATAACAATTAATTTAGCAAGTATAAGAATGACATAGACAAAAGCATAATAAACATTAAATGTTTTGTGAACTTAGTATTAAAAGCATAACAAGAATGACATAGACAAAAGCATAATAAGCATAACAGTTTGAGTATTTAATGTTTCTGATATAGATCAGTGATCATTCTCCTCCAGCAAATCTTTTTGAAGGTCGGGGCACACAGAGTGGTGCCCACGTTGCATAATGGGAAATTTTGCTTTAGTTGAGGACATTATGAGGGTGACATGTGAAATTGAAAAAGAAGAGAACGAAAGTATCAGATGTGAATAGCATTTTTGTTGGTTTACTAGAAGAAATAGAATCACAAGTGAAGTTGGCAAATCCTACCCTCCCCTCGTTAGACAGAAGATAAAAAATCAATTATCAATGACCATTTCTTTTTCTTTTTGTTCAGAATTGAGATATAGAAGTGCAAGAGGAAGACGCCAGGGATAGGATGCCTTCACTTGAATGAACCTAAGAAAGGGAAAGAAGGATTAGTGATGATCAGCACGGGAAGGTGTACGACATGACATTTCTCACATGTCCTTATTCTTTACCCAAAGTAGAAGGATTAATACTGCAGTTGTCCTCGTCGAAATGGATGTAATTTACACTGACAGTGAGCAGAAGACACTACCCAAAGCACCCACACAATAATCCCTAATATTCAAGTTCAGCCGACGCAAACCAGAAACCCACACAATAATCCCTAATATTTAAGTTCAGCCGACACAAACCAGAAACCATAAATCATACCCGAAACCACAAATTAAAAATTAATCAAAAGGCAAGTTTTGTTCACTTGTGATGGGTTTGCAGAACAATTGCGCAGAAGATTCCCTTGAGAAGATGGGTGTGTCCTTTGAGAAGATGAGTGTGTCCCTTAAGAAGTCAGTGGTCACTTTTTCCCTTGTGAAGATGGGTTTGCAAAAACAACGTGAAAAATCAGATCTTAATACTGAGGTAACTCGGAAAAGCAAAAGACAAAAGTTGAAAAAGGAAGAGAAAACCGAACACAAAAGACGAAGGTGCCTATTTGTGTTATAAACGTAAATGACGAAAAAAAATCTACCCGAAAGTGCTAAAATGAGGGGCTTTTTTGAAAAGTTCCAAATTTGAGCTTATTAAAAAACTATATTTTAGCTTCTAAAAAAGCCATTTCTATTTAAAAAGTGCTTTTGGATTTTACGGCCGAATACTTATTTTTCTTAAAAATAGCTTTTGCGATGAATAAAAGTCTTTTTTCACCTTCCAAAAGCTTAACCAAACAAGCACTAATTCTACTTGGCTTCCGGGTGGAAACTTTTTCCCTATTAATTATCAAATCTTACTCTAGGAGTTTTAATTTGGTTTCCAGGTAGGAATGTTGCCCAACCTGGCCTGGCCCAGGGCCATGATGACCCATGGCTTGGTGGGTCGGGATGTATTTGCTTGCGGTTCGGTCAGGCCATAGGCTAACTAGCCCGTGGCCATTTATTTTTTAAGTAAAAGCTTCCAAAACAACGTCGTTTTTGACAAAACAACTTCGTTTTGGAAGTAATGTCAGATCAACCCGGGCCAAAAGCGAGCCGGGCCAATTTTGCCATCCCTATTTCCAGGGATATAAAAGTGATATTTCAAAAATTATCAAACCCTATCTTCATCTAGTGCTTAGATTCATTTAGGTAAATTTATTTCATTCTCTATCTTAATATAGATTTTAGCATAACCTACTCTCCTCAACTTAGCGGTGTGCTTATCAAAGCTAATTAGTTTGTCAGTGGAACTTGTTAGGTTACTAAGACCTATAATGAAATATTATGAAAATAAACCCAAATAGGTTTATGTTTCAAACCTTTATTTAGTATTATTCCAGGTTTCACTTTAGGAGGAAGAGAGGTTTCTCATACCAATACTAATGTCCTTGCTCTAAGACATTCATCATTCCTTAGTTATCAAAGAATTTGAAGAAGAAATAGACTTTCTCTATAATGAGAGTCCGATCAAGATCCCATTTTCTCCATTTAGTCTCTTCCTAGTTCTTTATATGAGAAAATGAGGGTCTCTTATGCATGAACTAACTAAATTCATTTTCCATCTAGTTGCTCCTATCTTGAGTATTTATAGAGGGCGGGGGTTGAGTCCCTGGCATATGCGATAACCTTAAGTTTTTCGTTAGGTGCCTAGTAACTTACAACCTATATCCAAGTCTTGGTCACTGAGTATTGGTCAATAGAAGGAGTCAAAAGAGTGATATTCAAGTTTTAATCATTTTTTTTGGAAGTTAAAAGAAATTATATTAACAAAACAGAACCATATACACAATCCTCACCGAGGATACTACTGTCAACAATTACACTACACCACAAAAGTATAGATCTTATAAGAAAAAAGATTAAATAAACCACCGCAATCTGACCTCATGGCTGAGAGCATCCTACATCTTGTGAGTTAAGAGAGTCTCTCTAATCAAGTTAACAATTACCTCAGCAAGTTCGGATTGATGCTTCTCCTCAGTCTTATAAATTCACCTATTTCTTTCGCTCCAAAGATAGTAGATAGGCAACTAGAAAGAAGTCTTGATAAGTATACCATCCTTGTGCCCTGGCGTATATCAAATGATAGATTCCAATTCTACTCCACACCGATTTGCTATAACTACATTCAAAGAACAAATGATTACGTGTCTCATTCACAAGCTTTCATAAAACACATAAAGGATCATAAGAACTAAACCACCAATCTTTAGTTTGTAATCTATTTTTAATCACCAACCATAAAATTATGGAAGCCTTAGGATAAAGAACTTATTTCCACACTATATTTCTCCATGGCACTGCTTCTCGAGGTTCAATTAGTAGTTTATGTGAAGACCTATTATTGAATACCCCACTTGAATGTAAAGTCCACATCAACCTATCCTTCCTACCATTACTCAGCATTTCAGGTAAATACCTCTCCATGAGATGAAAATGATGATGGAATTGAAGTCTATCCCATTCCTGCATCGGCCAAGCAACCGAAGCTTCTATAGGAATTCTGCTCCTCAACACCTGTAAATCCTCACGCAACCACAAAGGATTGAAATTTGACCAATTATCAAACCACAACCAAATATCTTCACCACCTCCTACCCTAAATTTCAAGCAAGGATAAGCTAATTCTCTGAGGTTCAACATTCCCTTAAAAATTCACGAATAACAACAATTACCTTATAGCTGCCACAAACTTTGATTTTGGAGATAGAATGTCTGCACCAACTTCACCCACAATGCTTCCTTATCCACAAATAGTCTCCAAATCCTCTTAAGAAGCAAAACCTGATGCATTTGGTTAATAGAAATGACACTCAAAACCTCCTTGCTTCTTAAAAAGGGTGACTTCACTCCATTTCACTTTCGCCTCTTTACAAGTATCTGCTTTTCTTAACCACGGGAATGATTTTAGTACCCTTTCCATAGCCTTTATCACTTTCTTTGAAAGGACCAAATGTGCTTACCAATGAATATACATACTATTCAACACAAAATTGATTAAAGAGACTCTAGTAGCTAAAGATAAAAATCTATTCTACCATGCAAGGATTCGAGCTTTCAATTTTTCTATCAAAGGAACAAAATCTGAATACTTAGGATTACCAGCTGTAATAGGAACACCCAAGTAGCTAAAAGGGATGCCCTGCCTTGCAAAACCCATCATATTACTTATCCATTTAGGATTTTGGATATCCGCAGACACATAAACACCACTTTTTTGCACATTGATCTTCATCCCCGACCACCCTAAAAAAATATTCACCATGTTCATCATCATTCAAATAACCTGAGGATCAACCTCGCAAAATAAAATAACATCATCAGCATAAAGCAAATAGGATAGCTTCAATTTTCAGCATAGATGATGCTATTAGAATAACCCATTACATTGCACCAATTTTAAAATCAGTCTAGGAAAACCATCCATCACCAATGTGAAAAGGTAAGGGGAAAGAGGATCCCCTTGCCTAATTCCTCTCTTATTGAAAAAAGATCTCGTAGGAATCCCATTCACTAACACACTCATAGATGTAGTTTGGATGCATTGTATAATCCAACGTCAAAACCTTTCCGATAAATTGATAGCTTCCAATCATAACTTCAAGTAGTCCCAACTAATGGTATCATATGCTTTAAATAAGTCTAGCTTCAGAGCGCAACTTTTAATAGGTTTCCTAGAATGATACTCCCCTAATAGCTCTTGCAAAGTCATTATATTATCTCCTATATTTCTTGCTGGTAAAAATGCCCCTTATGACTTATTAACCACCTCAGCCAACACCACCTTAAGCCTCTCTGCCAGTAAGGTAGCAATAACTTTATAAACTGTTGAGCAGCACAAAATCGGACAGTAATCTGTAATTTTCAACGGCCTCTCCAATTTTGGTACTAGACAAATAAAAGTGTGATTAACCTCCTTAAGCAAAGAACCAGAAGAAAAAAAACTCTAATACAACCCCCGTTAAGAGAGGCCTCGTGATATCCCAAGTTTTTTGGAAAAAACTAGTTGAAAACCCATCAGGACCTGGGGCCTTAAAACTATGTAACCGAAACACCACCTCTTTCACCTGAAGTGTTATAAACGGTGTAAGCAGCATCTCTTACATCGACTGGTCCAGACAATATTCTAAGACATGTCATACCTGAAACCTACTTTGCTGCCTTATAGAACCCTGCATTAAGTTAACAAAGTAGCTACGAATATGATCAGTCATCTCCTCCTTTTCTAAAACCAGATTACCTTACCCATCCTTTAATATTGTGATGGTGTTAATATTCCTACGTGCCAGTAAAGAAGCATGAAAGAATTTCGAATTAAAATCTCCTTCTTTAAGCCATATCTGACGAGCTTTGTGCCTCATAATAGAATTCTGTAATTTGAGGGTGTCCTGATACTTCCTCAATCTATCTGCTTCTTGATTTCTTAGTATGAAATTGAGAGGATCCAGATAACATAGTTGCTGGGCCTCTGAAGCAGCTGAACTCAACTCTTTCAGATCCTAAACCCTCGTTTTGCTAAACTGCTTAATAGCTGTCTTAGCAAGCTTGAGTTTCTGCATTAATTGAAAAGCTTTGAATCCCACCACCTCACACTCTCAAACCTTACTATTTACTACCATAAAACCTTCCACCTATGTTAATCCATTGAAAAATCGAAAAGGAGCTCCAACTGTTATCCCAACATTTAGCTGACTGACCAAAATGGAGGCATGATCCAAACATAATGAGTCCTTGAAAACAACCAGTGCTCTGGGAAAAGATCAATGCCAGTATTGATTCACCAATGCACGGTCAAGTTTTTTCCTTAAGAACAAATTCCCCTTTTGTTTGTTGTCCCAAGTAAACCATCTGCCTGATCCTCTAAGGTCCACTAAATTAACATCATGGAGTAACTAAGACAGTTCCCTCCCTAAACTAGTATAGAACCCCGCACCACCCCCAACTTCATCTGAATTCAAACAACAATTGAAATCACCCAGAACTACTCATGAAATTTGCATACCCATATGAAGTGCTTTTAATTCCTCCCACAACCGAGTCCTCTGGAAATCAAAATTAAATGCATACACAACAGTAACTTAAAAGTGAATCCTTCCTATAAACTAACAATGTAAGTGGATATATTGGTCACTCATTTGAACCACCTAAACATCAACCATATCCTTATTAAACCAACACAAAATTCTTCCATTATAATGATAATCATGGTTCAAAACATACTGCTATTTATCCCCCAAAAAAGCCTCCTCTTTTTGCCCCAAACCTTTCTTTATTTTAGTTTTTAACAGCCCCACCAAAATTATTTTATGCTCAGCTACCACTTCTTTAACCATCAGCTTCTTATTAGGGTTATTAAGCCCCCTTGTATTCCATATTAACAACGACATCAAATGGAAATCATTAAAACAAACACTCAGGGGAAATAACCCATTTATGCTTCTTCTTCTTACATTTTTTCCGACCCTTACCCTTTCCTGCAATTACAAAAATTAGCGGAGAGTGGTTAACATCTTCAAATTCAGACCCCTATATGGTTCCAACATTTCTGTTGGAACCTCTTTTATAGAATCTGAAACTCCCACAGTGTCTGCTGATGTAGACCCCTTCGGTCGATCATCATTGTCCAAAAATGCAACATGTATAAATATGTTGATGTCATCATAATACAAAGGTAGAAAAGTCCTTTTAAATTCTAAACTCCTTTGACTGGTGGTCAAAGGAGGCAATATGTCTATTTTTAAAATAGAGGGGGGCATAATGTACTAAGGGATAAAATACAGGGGGGTTAAATGTATTTTTGCCTATTATATAATTTATATCTAGTCTTTCATTTTTTGGATTTATTTTTAAAATTAAACTTAATTTGTCTATTTATTTTTAAAAGTATAATTCTTTAATTTTTAAATTTAATATGCTAAATTAATTTAGACATATCTAATTATGAATAACCATATAAAAATGAATCTCCTCGTAATAATTATATGCCAATTGTAGAATAAGGTGCATCTATATAAAGGGGAAAAAATATGTGAATTTGAAAGATGAAAGGGTAACATCCTGTCCACATGCAAGGTTGACTTGACCTCAAATATGAAAAATAACTTATGAAAAGTCTCTGTGTTTTCATCAAAACTCAAATTTTTATTTTTGCAATGAGTATTGTAGCTGAATTACTAGTATGTGGGATAAACTTTGACTCTTATACTAGTTGTGACAAAGGACTTCTAAGTACTAAAATTATACCACAAGTTGTGCCTACTCCTTTGCACAATAACCTTTTTTAGATCCATTTAAGTGAGACTCAACCTTCCCCACGGGATCGTCGACCAACTAACTTGTTCTTGAACGCCTCACAACCCTTACACTATTTAATTCTCACCCTTTTACAAGATTATTGAAGAAATTGTGAATGAATTGTGTATGGAATATCTATTGCTTTGTGAAAGGCTTATAAGCCTTTATATACAAGTAAAAACATAATCATAAGAGATTTACAGAATATATCTATAACTAATATTATGGTCTAGTTTGATCTAAGTTTATCTAGAGAGTTTGAGTAATATTCTACAAAGATTGAGTAGTTAAGGTACATGTAGAACAAACGTTGCCAGCCCCTCAAGTTTATAATGGGTAGCAGTCGTGAGCTTATGACAAAGATGTTGGAATGTTGAAGATGATAAAGGCTTGGTCATAACATTAGCAATTTGAAGAGCAGAGGCGATGTGTCCTATAGAGAGGGCTTTTTTAGCCACTATAAGCATGAGTGATAGGATCAAAAGCAAGAAAAGTGGCGCCAAGATTATCACATTAGAGAGTGGGTGTAACAATAGAGAAACCAATTTCTCCTAGAAGAGAAGTGGTCCAATAGAGTTCTGCTGCGGATAGATCAATGCTTCGATATTCATCTTCAGTACTAGATTTGGCAACAATATGTTGTTTCTTGATACTCCAAGATATTAAATTGGGCCTAAGATAGATGCAATATCTAGAAGTGGAGCGATGATCGTGAGGACAACTAGCCTAATCGACATCATAGTATGTAATTGAAATGAGGAGGATCTGAGCAAGTGAATGCCATAAGATGATGTGGAGTGAAGATAATAGAGAATTTGTTTAATTGCGGTCTAATGCACATCAGTAAGGTAATGCAATTAGATAGAGGGAGAGATGGAGTGATCGGAGTATGAATAGGTTTGGAATGATCAAGACCGGTCCGAAGAAGAAGATCATTGGTGTATTTGGTTTAGGAGAGAAGAGTACTAGAGGATGTGGAAGTGACTTCAAGACTAAGAAAATAATGTAACGAGCCTAAGTCTTTAATGGAGAAAGTTGAATGAAGATTTTGGATAAGGGTGGAGATCAAAGATGGAGACAAACCTGTAACCAAAAATATCATCCACATGATTAAGACATATGTGATGAAGTGGTATTAAAGAAGAGAGAAGGGTCAAATTTGGAGGAAGTAAAGTGTAAATCAAGAAGTTGCTTACGTAGACGATGAAAACAAGATTTTGGAGCTTGTTTGAGACCATAAAGGGCTTTGTGAAGATTGCAGACATGATGAGGATAGTGAGGATCTTAAAAACTAGAAGGTTGGGACATGAAGACTTGTTCATGAAGTTGACCGTGAAGGAAGGCATTGTTAACATCAAGTTAAAGGACTAACCAATTTTGTAAAGAGAAATGGTAAGGATGAGACGAATGGTAGTGAGTTTAACAACAAGACTGAAGGTGTCAGTGTAGTCAATGCTAGAATCTTAGTGAAAAACTTTGGTAACCAGACAAGCTTTATAGCATTGAATGGTGCCGTCAAGATTTTGTTTGATGCAAGACACTCATTTACAACCAACAATGTTAGCATTTGGGGGAGGAGGAACAAGGGTTCAAGTATTATTGCAATGGAGAGCAGTGAACTCATCAAGCATAGCCTGATGCCAGTGAGGAAATTTATTTGCCTGGGTAAAGGATGTAAGGTCAGGAGAAGATTTGGTAAGCATTGAGTAGGTGATGTAATCAGAAAATGATCGAGGAGTACAAGTTTAATCACGAGTTTGTGTGACCATTGGATAGGATGATTGTGTTTGGTGAGATGGTGGAGGGAGTGCAGAGGTTACTGGTAAAGGAGATGGAGAAGGTGGAGTGAAAGGTAAGGGAAGTGAGCGGAGTGTAGTGGGTGAGGATGTAGACGATGGGGTTGGAGAGTGAGCATAAAGAAAATCAGTTTCAAGGAAACGTACATGGTGAGAAATGTAGAGTTTGGATGTGTAAGTATCAAAGTAGCGATAACCTTTAAACCAAGAACAGCTGCCAAAGAAGACACATGGAGTGGATTTAGGTGTGAGTTTATCAGGGCGAGTGGAACCAAGAAAAGGAGAACAACTACATCCAAAAGCTTGTAAATTTCAGAGATTTAGTAGGGTGGTAAATAGTAATTCATGAGGGGAGTTGTTATAGAGGATAGGGGTAAGTAAGAGGTTGATAAGGTTGACAGTAGTGGAAAAAGCTTCAAACCAGAAGACTTTGGGAAGAGGCATGAAGAAGAGGGGTTAGACCAGTTTCAATAATATGACCAATTTTATGTTCAACAACATTATTTTGTTGAGGAGTGTAGGGACAGGAAATGCGGTCACTGATGCCATTGGTGGTAAGATATTAGGCAAATGTGTCTTTGATGAGTTCAGGGCTCCATCACATTAAAAATGTTTGAAGTGGGTGAAGAATAATTTTTCAGTTGTGGTTTTGAAAGTTTGAAAAATATGTAGAACGTGAGATTTGTAAGCTAGGGAATAAATCCAAGTATATCTACTAAAGTCATCAATGAAAAGACTAAAATAATGAGAACCAAAAAATGAATAAGATGGGGAGGGTTCCTAAATGTCACAGTGAATAAGTTGCAAAGGGGTGGTAGAAAGACGAGAAGAATCTAAAAAGGGAAGACGAACACTTTTTGTTTTGAAAACAAGAAGTACAAGGAGTTATGACATTTGAACTAATACTTAAAGACCTAGATAATTTAGAAAGCGTAGAACGACATAGATGACCAAGACATTGATGTCAAAGACTGAATGAAACCAAAGTGACTCTGTAAGCAACAAAATTGTAGAAGTGCAGTAGAATCTTTATTAAATAATTCAATAAGACATGAATTATCAGTAACAAATTTAGCAACAGATAACAGATTTGTAGTGAGATGTGAAACTACTAAAACATTAAGAAGACATAATGGATGAATTTGTTCTGAATCTAGGTATGAAAAAAAATTAAGAGAGGCAAGGAGTTGGCTCTGATACCATTGAGAAATTGTGAGTGAATTATGTATGGAATATCTATTGCTTTCGATATGTTTTGTGAAAGGCTTATGAGCCTTTATATACAAGTAAAAACATAATCATAAGAGATTTACAAAATATATCTATAACTAATATTATGATCTAGTTTGATCTAAGTTTATCTAAAGAGATTGAATAATAATCTACAAAGATTGAGTAGTTAAGGTAAATGTAAAACAAACGTTATCAATTACTGGGAAAGCGTTAAACTATCAAAAACAATAATAGCAGCACAAAAACAGGACCCATATGACCTTGTAATCTAGTTTTTTTTTTAATCATACTAGAGCAATTGCATACTTAGTTTGTAAATAACTGTTTATTAATGAAATCAATTGCTTTAAAACAAACAAAAGAAGCACAAAAGAGATAAAACAAATGTTAATCTTTATTACTTCCTTCAAAATATAAAGACAGTTGCTCTCTCAATCTCTATGTTTTTAAATTTCTATTTTTTAATTTTTTAACTCAATAGTCAATATGCTAAATTAATTTATAGATATCTAATTATGAATAATCATAAAAAAAATAAATCTCCTTGTAATAAATAACTTAATTTATATGACAAGAGCATAAGGTGCATCTACCTAACAGAAAAAACAAGTTAATGTGAAAGATGAAAGGGCAACATCATATTTACATATCATAGTTAATTTGAGTTCAACTACAAAAAAATAATTGATGACTAGTCTACATTTTTTTAATCAAATTCAAAATTCAAAATTTTAATTTTGCAGTGACTGTTATAGCTGAGTCTTTTGTGTGTAGGATAAACTTGAGTTTTTCTTTCGGTACCTAATTAATGACACCTGTACCCAAGTCTCGATCATTGAGGATTGGTCAATAGGCGCCAGAGGACTGATGTTCGACTTAGAACTAGTGGCGGTCTTTTTGAGCAGTCAAGGAGAGAGAAATCGAAGAAATAGGGGCGTGGGCTTTCTCATGTCATGAAAATGAAGCAACAAGGGGATATGAAGGAACAAAAGAAGTCAGCACAAGGAAGACGAAAAAGCAAAAGAAATAGGCTAGATAACTTGAGATCGTCTCAAGGTGTTGGGTGATAATTATAACTAAAATATTTTTAAAAATACTTTGTTAGGTTTAAAATATCACTGAACTTTTTATATAATATTTATATTTGTTCTTTAAATTTATTGGACTTATTTTTAAAATTAAACTTGATTTATATATCTATTTTCAAATGTTTAATTTTTAAAATTTTGAATTTAATATACTAAATTAATTTATACATATTGAATTATGATATATTCATATAAAAATGAATATATCATAATTCACATGTGAATGTGAAAGATGAAAGGGCCAACGCCCTGTCTACATAGTGTAATTGACTTAGACCTCAACTATAAAAAATAATTGAAGAAAATTTTGTGCCCTTTTTTTATCAAAATTTTAAATTTTATTTTTGCCTTGGATTTGGGAGAGTGAGGGCTATAGTATTTAGAAGACTCCCATGAAGTATGTTGCTTGAAGTTATAAAGTTCGTGATAGAGGAGATATTGAACAGTGACGTAGGAATCTCTCCAGA
>JANQBM010000220.1:3134410-3145755 GCA_025594535.1 Erythroxylum domingense | reverse complement strand
TCAATTAAGAAATTAATGAGATTAAATAATTTAGTCTAAATAGATTACGGCTTTTCCGATTCTGTTGGCTAAGACAAAGGTCCATTAGAGTCTACTGCTGCCATAGATTATATTCTACGGAGCTTTACTCGGGAATAGTCTAATTGGTTAGGGTAATAATCAGCGGAGCTTTACTCGGGATTATAGAATAATTACGAATGGATTGATCGATATGTGTTGTTTACTGTCTGCTATAACTTTGTCCATAAGAATGAACTGAATTTATATTTTTAAGTCTATGATCAGATTACAGTATTGAACGGAGGAGTACCTTAGCTAGGTCTTTCTTTATATTATTTTTAGTCTTTATTTTTAATTGCCTTCTGTGTGATTTCGTGTTCTAAAATTAATTATTCCTAAATCAATTCTTTTTATTTTTATTATTTCCGCACAAATAAACAATTGCTACACTGGTCTCTGTGGTTCGACCCTATTTACCGCTTTGCTCATTTAAAGGTTCTAGAGTAGGAATTTATTTTTGCTGGTTTGACACGCCATCAGAGATCATGTCTTAGAAGAAGCTATTGATCTTTTACATGTTAATACTGAAAATTAAGTAGCTGACATTTTCACCAAGCCACTCTCCGAAGATAGATTTTGCATGTTAAGAAAAGAGCTTGGTATGTGCAAACTCTTTGATATTATTTCTGTATGAATATTCTTTCCTACTTGTTTTTTCAGGCTCCTTCTATTATGATTCCTTAGAAACTCCTTTTTAGTATAGTACGCCCCTTCTAGTTTAGAAGGCTCCTTCTTTTTAGAAAATTTCTCTCAGGTTGACATTATAAGTGACACGTGTATTTAAAAAGGTAATTCTTTTGTTTTGTCATTTTAGTATTTAAAAACGCGCATGAAGTTCTGACAAGCGGCTGTACAGGTCTATCAGAAGATACGCAAACAATCACACTTCCTGTATTTGTGTATGATCATTCATCTTCACAAGAGATGAACGCTCAAGAAATAACTAACATACTAAAAATAGAGTTCTCTCCTCTACTCACCCTTATTGTTCTTCGAAGTGTCACTCTTGATTCTCTGCATTCCAACTCTCTGTTTTCATTTTAAATCTTCTAAACCTCATCCATCGCTCTTACAATCGCACAAACCAAATCAAAAGGACAAAAGAAAACTCCAACTCCTACTGATAGTCATGGTGAAGAACATATTACTGAACCTATCTTCTCTAAGCCCCAAGTATCAAAAGTGCACTGGGCTATAAACGATGATGATTCAAATGGAGAACATTCTTGGTTGATTAGACAACCACGAATCAGATGAAGTCTTGCAAGGCAATCCAAGAATATTTAGTTCTGAACAAACAAAAACCATGATGCTGAAAAGAAAGAGGAAGAAGAATCCAAAAAAAGAAAAAGGGAAGAAATAAAGAAGGGAAAAGTGCCTGTGACTAAACAAACTATGAATAGAAATAAGCTATTTCATGAAGAGATGATTCCTAAAGAAAAAAGGGAAAAAAAGATAAAAATAGCATCACAAAAAGGAAAGACATCAATACTACAAAAATTCTTTCAATCAATGAAAGCTGAAGTTCGTTATAAAGTGCAGTATAAGAAAAGAAAGGTGGTTGTTAGGTGGATCTTGCTTCCCATCATGTTTGATGACATTAGTATACCTATCTTTCGTTACTTTGTTGCCATTGGTTGGGAAAATTTTCTAAAATTAGATGAGATGGTATGTGATGAGCTAATCAGGATATTCAGCACACACATGAAAAAGGAATAAATTAATGGAAAGTTAACTATTATCTCATGGGTACATGAGTATGAAATTTTAATATTTGAAGAAATCTTAAGAGATATACTAAAAGTAGCTCCTATGGGGAGAAATAATTTTCTCTGTCATAAGTTGGATGTTGATGGTCTGGAGTTACTCTAACTTGTCAAATCCATCTACCTTCATACTGAGAACACCCAAGACATAGACCCTGGAGGAGACAATTAGACTTAATACCACGATGCCTTGCATCACTTTCAACAACTTCAATTTTTCCCAGGAGTAGCTTAGTTGAAAGGTGCAGTTTGTTAGACACTTATGTGGTATATAATTTGCTAAAAGGGAACAAAATGAATCTTCTAGCTATGATCTTGAGGTTCATGGTAGGTAAAGAGAATCATAAGAATACTACTGGTTGCCTACCTTATGGAATGTTGCTCACCAAGATTTTCAACCATTATGGAGTTTCTTTTGCAAATCTGAATTGGTATGCACCAGCTAAGTTTTACCCCTTCATTCCCTATCAATTTGGATACAAATTGCAAAACAATGTCTAGGTAGAGAAAAGATCTGAAAGAATAGCATAAAACTTAGATCCTGCTCCAGACCATTAAACTCCTATCCCTCCTCAGGATGAAAATAGTAACAAAAATTGAAGGATATTCAAGCCAATCAAGAACAAATGCGAGAACAAATAGATAACATGCAAAATCAACTTCTTGACGTGCAGATTTTGCTTAGGAGAATCCTTGAATCTCTTTAATAACTTTGTTGTTATTTGCTCTCTACTTGGCTTATTTATACTAACGATTTTGTTTGATGCATTATTTACTCTTTCCCTCTATTTCTTTTTTATAATGACAAAGGGGGAGAGTTTATGTTGATGTTTTTTTGCACATTTCTACATATATGATGATATATTTATCAATGCTACCTTAATCATACATGTGATTGATCCTGTTGTTGAACTTATGAAAATCTTTGATACATAAATGATAGGTTCTTTTTTTAAAAGACATGCTCCTTCTAATTATGTCTGAACATATATAAGTCATAGGTATCTTTCGAAATCATCTATTATCTCTTTGAAAAATATATCTATTATTGCTTGTCATCATCAAAAAGAGGGAAATTGTTATCTAAAGGTTTGTTTTTAATGATTTTGATGATAACTATATAATAGTTCAAATTTCAAATTGGATTTATTTCCTTGTACAATTAACGATCTAATTCTCAAGTGAAAATAAAATCATAAGAAATACGCTTTCTTTCTTGCAGGAACCTTCATTATGAACTTACCTTATTAGAAATGGTTTATCCAAAAGGATCCTACTAATTATAAAGGTCATATATTAGCTTCATGATCACTAGAAGAATTTTAGCAAAGATAAACTTCGAGATTATTCATATTCAAATCGATCAAGTTGACTAAGGATGAAAGTGAAGCAATGGCTAATTAAGGAAATGCTTACTTAAGGAAGAGTCAATGCAACTGTGAACAACAACTGAATGATACACAAGCTTGCAAAGCTATATTGTCGAAATTCATCAAAAGCATATACATTCTTGAAAGTGATGTCTTTGTAAAAATTCTCTTATGCGTTAGAAAGTGAAATTCTATTAAGAGAGATTACTAAAGCTCATATTGAGCTTACTAAAGCTCATATCAAACAAACATCATTTTTATTTGAGAGCTTATAGAGGCTAGCTAAATACTACTAGTTTGGAAGGTTAGAGAACCTTGAAAAATATGTACTCGTGAGCTTGAAAAGGCTTATCAAATTACTACTTGATTTTATAGTGAAACACTTAAGTTGAACACTTGGAGACTGGACGTAGGCTTATGTTATAAGCCAAACCAGTATAAATCGACCGCGTCCTTATTCTCTCTCTTTAACTTTTAAATTTCTACATTATATTATGTGTGCGTTCTTTTTAGCAAGAGGCTCCTTCACTTTTATAATAAGTCCATTCTGTTTTCAATTTGTTGACGGTTCTTTTCATTTTAACAAGCGCCTTCTTTTTTTGTTTTCAACAGGACTTATACTTTAGTAGGCTTCTGTCATTTAACAGGTTATTATCGTCTGACAGTCTCCTATTGTTTTAATTTTTAACAGGCCCTTATCTTTATACGAATTGAAAGTAACTTGCAAAAATTTTTTTAAGTCACACATAATTCACCCCCCTCCTATGTGTGTTTGCTTTATCAATAGCAAGCCTCTAGAAATACGTAAGAATAGAGAAAGGGTTCTAACTCAAACATAATTTAATAAATTCAGTTTGAGTTAATTGCATCTTAGACCTAATTCGAGATTTTTAAACAATTCTAAATTTTGGATAGTTATTTTTTAAAAAAAATTCAGATTTTAAATCGAATTCAAACTTAAGTTTCACAGTTTTGGCTCAAGATTGAATCTCGAACCTTTTCCATATATATAATGATTTCGTTTTTTTTTATTGTGTTTGCCAACTCAATCAAACTTTAGGCTAAAAGAACTTCAATCGAACTCAATTTTGATCAAGTTTTGGTTATAATCGTTCCACCAAAATATATATTAACCCCACCAATCATTCCAAATATAATAATAATTAGCAAGATTCATAACTGTTTTTTTAATACTTGAAGAAAATTTGTAACCAGAAGTTAAATTCCACAACATTCTAAATAGCATCATTAGCAAGATTCATAAGTGTTCGTATCAATTCCCGAAGAAAAACTATAATGGAGGATTAAGCTACTTCATCATGAATACAAAAGCCAAAGCTTCTTCAGCAGGGCAAGTTGCTGCAGAACCTTCTGCAATTGGTATGGTATCACATGCAGTTTTTCGACATCAACGAGTCATGTCCTTAAGTATAACTTGATACGCTAAATTAAAAATTGAAATTAATACCTTAAATTAATTTATATAAATCTAATTATGAATAACTGTATAAAAGATGTATCTATTCATAATAAATGACTTTATTTCTAGAAGACAACATGTATCTACTTCAAGGAAAAAAAAACAAATGGATGTGAAAGATGAAAGAGCCAATATCCTCTCTACGCGTCATAGTTGACTTGACCTCAACTAAGAAATTAATTGACGAAAGGTATATTTTTCCATCAAAATCAAACTTTTTTCCACAAAATCAAAATCAAAATAATCATTTTCACATTAATTTAATTTCTGAATTTAATATATTAAATGTTTAGATATGAATAACTATATAAAAAATGAATCTTGTCATAATAAATGATTTTATATATATTTCAAGAAGGAAATTTGTATCTTCCTAAATGAAAAAATTATGTGGATGTGAAAGATGAAAGGATCAACTATCTGTCTACCTGCTACATTTGATTCCAAGTTGGTAAGGTGTATCTACTTAAATGAAATAAATGTGGATGTGAAAGATGAAAGGATCAATTACCTGCCCACCTGCTAAAGTTGACTTGACTTTAACTATGAAAATAATTGATAAAAAAGTTGTATTCTATCATCAAAATTTAGAATTTTGTTTTGGAAAAATAAAATAAGGATACTGATTGATTTACTCTCACTTTTAAAAAAGCATAACTTAACCAAAAGTTAAGTTATAGCTTGAAGGAAATCTATAACCAAAAGTTAAATTCCGCAACATTCTAAACAACATCATTAACAGGATTCATAAGTGTACTTATCAATTTTCCAAAAAAAAAAAAGTGTACTTATCAATTCTGGAAGGAAAACAATAATGAAGGATTAAGATACTTTATCATGAATCAGCAGAAACCAAATCAGAAGGGCAAGTTACTGCAGAACATTCTGCAACTGGTATGGTATCACATGCAGTCGTGGGCATCAACGAGTCATGTCCTTAATTAAACGCAACTTAATTCTAAGTTTTCTGAACTTAGAATTATTTTTAAAAGTCCAGATGTTTCATTTTTGATCTTGATATGTTAAATTAATTTATACAAATCTAATTATGAATAACCATATAAAAGATAGATTTGTTCATGATACATGACTTCATTTATATGCCAAGAAGACAATATGCATCTACCGAAAAGAAGGGAAAAAAAAAAACATACGGATGTGAAAGATGAAAGAGCTAACGTCATCTCTACATTCCATAGTTGACTTGACCTCAGGTATGAAAATTACTTGATGAAAAGTATCTGTTTTTCATCAAAACCAAAATATTATTTCTAGAGAACGAAAATCAAAATAATTATTTTTATTTGAATTTAACCTTTAAGTTAAGGAGGCATAACAAAAACTAAATATTATCAGCCATTCTAAATAACATAATTAACAGAATTCATAAGTGTTTTTTTTAATACTCCTGAATCAGCAAAAACCAAAGGGCAAGCTACTCCAGAACACGTAAAGTATTCAATTTACAATCTTCAACTAGAGTTACGACCATAGCTGTTGCTGAAATAAGATGAAGCTGCCATTTTCAGGGAGCGTGGGATACTACTTGGCGCTGTTCATGGAGCTGCGGAGTGCTCGTTTATGAGGTACATTGGGAGAGGAATGAAGAAGAAAAATTGATAACTTTGAAACTATTGTGGGTTCAACTACATTTTATAGATGTTAGATTGAAAAAACTACTAAATATGGACTTCGAAAGAATTAGTTATCTTCGTGTATTAAAAAGAATGAAGTTCGAGCAAATTTAAGGTAGAAATTAGTGGATTAAAGCTGTTTCTAGAATACACGTTTGTGTCTGAGAGATAAGACTGAGAGACATAAGTTACATGGGATGTTTTTGAAAAATCGGAGGGCATAGTAGTTTCGCAAATTTTTCAATTTTGTCGTGGACGTCTCCAGTACAAACGAAAACAAAAACAATCAAACATAAAATAACAAATAACACCAGAAATTTAGTAATGCAGTTCGACACTCCTTGTCTACGTCAACGGAGCGCTCACCCAGCTTAATAAATTCCACCCAAATACAATAAATTTACTCAAGGCTTTACTGAGCCGACACCACTCAACCCTTGACATTATCTCCCAACCTCACTTTCCGTGAAAGAATTTCACACTCAATAGTACGATCGCCTTGTACTAACCTCGACAGAGGATTTTTTCAATCAATCTTTTAACGAAAGAACAATAAACGAATAACTCAAGTAATCAATCAACAAAGAACAAAACAATATACTTGAGATAAAAGAAAAGAACAACTTTCCGAAAGGTTCAGCTCCACTGAAATAAATCTAGAAGTCGTCGCAATAATAATGGGCTGATTCACATAAACACCAACACGAAGCCACAGACCATATGCAGCCAACCAAACACGATTCAGCAAAATAATCACGCATAGACCCAAGAAGAACAAGTCTGGAAAATAACAAGCTGACGCCCACTGCATCATTTCTTATCTAATGCCCACTGCTTCGTTTCTTGTCCAACTTTGCATAAGCTGCTTCTCTAGGTTGACGTGATTATGATGCAGGCAACAAGAACTCATTTATTATTTCATTGAATTTTGCGTAAAAGAATTATGTCAATGGTCTTTCACTTTTTCAGAGAAGATTTTCTATCTAACATAAATATTCACTTTCATAAGCTTTCCATTTATGCCATAACATACTCACACACACACATGGAGCACCATTCAATTAACTCCTCACTGCACACTTAATAATACACCCACTGCACCACTGCACCATAACTCCTCTTCACCGTAGCTTCCAATTAGACATGCATATAGCCACAGTGTTTTTTTTTAATCAACAATTAACACACACCACCAGCACTCTGTTCCTTTACGCAACTAAGATTTACTTCGATTGTTGATCAAAGATGTGCACAATCCACACAAGCAAATAGAGTCCCACTTCACTATTGATTTCGAGACTCCCATATTTTTTTACTCCTACACAAGATGCACATCTTTTATGGATAGAATCACACATGATATTCACCAGCATATCTTGCCAAGATACACATTATATAGAGATAGAACTCTATCACAACTAGAAGATTATCACCAGTAGCTTTTTGAATCCAAATCATTATCCAATTGATATCTTATATGTCCAATTAATAAATAATATGTCAAAACTAAATAAAAGATATATAACATATATCCTAACAGTTTTACATGATGAAAGAAAAATTTTAAAGTCCAAATAGCATTGTTTAATCATTTTTTTATTAAAATTTAATTTTTAGAATTTGTTTGGAAGTAGTATATATATATATGTACCAATTTATTCTAAGAGAGAGGAGTTTTGCAGAGAGAGCTAGAAAAACTTTAGCTGTGATTGTTTTTAAAGGTGTTCTTGAGTGAGAAAGCTCGAAACACCCCCTAGGGGTAGTTGAGTTGGTAGAGTAAGGAGCATAGGTCAAAAGGTTCTGTGTTCGAATTTCTCTATCTACACTCTCTCAATCGAGTCTGTCGTACAAGACTTACCTATAACGGAGTATCCGGTTAGTATGATTTGCAAGTTATTATGTTAATATAGAAGTTTATTCAGTGCACATTCAAAAAATAGGGACTGCAAGTTTCTCCTTTCTCAGAAAAAAAAAAAGAAAAGAAGAGAAAGCTCGAAACATTTATCATATATGTCTTGCTACTATTGGATTTAGTAGTTGAATAATGGGTACGATTTAAAAGTACCATGCTCAAAACTCAAACTTTAAATCATTTTTTAATATCTTTATTTATTTTCTTTGATTTTTTTGGTATATTTGAGGTGTGAAATTAGTGATACATGAGAGAAGGAGAAATGGAAATGTGAGAGACTACAAGGTAAACGAATGAAATGTCTTAATAAATGAGGGTAAATAAATCAAATGAGAAGTCCAAATCATTTAAAAACCCAATTCAAGTCTATACTTAAAACTAACTCGAATGGTCAGTTAAAATCAAAATCCAGATTGATTCAAACTCTAAATATCTAGTCACTATACACCTTCAGGGATTTTTCCAACAAGCTTGTTGTATGAAAAAGCTATTCTCTCGACCTTGGTTCAACGAGTCAAGTTGGCTGGAACATCTCCCCCTAAAATGTTCCATCTGAGAACACTTTATGCTATTTAAAATTCTCTTCAAGGAAAACTAAATACATTGAAAGGGTCATATACCAAAATGTTTATTTCATCCTTACACAGCCTCGAGGCAATAAAAGCTAAACGATAACGTATTTGGAGAGAAATTTGGATTATAAACTGCTTTAGCCCGGTCGGATCCGTTTCCGATCCTGTAAATTTCAATCCTCCTAATCTTCATGTAGTTGGTGTGTAGATTAAAACATTTAGTTTGATTACGTGAACAAAGTAAAAGCATTGTCCAGAAATTTATTAGCACATAGACTTCTTCTGACATGACAACTCTTTGAGCGCGAGGTTTGCGTTGGCATCAAATTTTAAGTCATTCATTCTCAAACCAAGAGGTGTTACGTTGTTTACTCTTGCAAATTGCTACAGTTATCAGACAAAAGAGGTAGTCGAGTTGGTGAAGTAGGAAAAATAAGGCCGAAAAGTCTTATGTTTAAATCTTCTTACTTATACTCTCTCAATCGAGCCTGTCATATAAGACTTGTATAGTGCGAAATACCTGATTAACATAATTTGTAGGCTATTACATCAATTTAGAGATTTACCCAATACGTATCAAAAAGATAACGACTGTAAATTCTTCCGCTCCAAAAAACAATAATAATAAAGAGCCTCAGAGTTTGAGCCAAATGAACTCCTAGAGTAATTCCAATTCCTTATGTGGCATCAACTCCTTAAACATAGCTTGATTCAAAGATCTCTTAACAAAGACTATTTTTAGAAGTTTGGTTATTTAATCTATGAATTTAATATGCTGAATTTTTAGACATGACTAACTATATAAAAAATGAATATTCTCATAATAAATGATTTTATATATATGCCAAAGAAGATAAGGTGTATTTACTTAAATGAGAAAATGTGGATGTGAAAGATGAAAGGATCAACTATCTGTCTACCTGCTACATTTGATTCCAAGATGGTAAGGTGTATCTACTTAAATGAAATAAATGAGGATGTGAAAAATGAAAGGATCAATTACCTGCCCAGCTGCTACAGTTGGGCAGGTAATTCATATGTGCTCTTATCAGTTCGTGAAGGAAAACAATAATGGAGAATTAAGCTACTTCATCGTGAATCAGCAAAAGCAAAAGATCATTCCTTTTCTGAGTTCAGTTTTTCCATCCAAACCAGCGGACCACTTGAGCATAACCCACTATTGTTGAGTGATAATCATTCGACTATTCCTCATTATAAGTTGGGTCATCTAAGTCAAAAGCTAAAGTGATGCTATTGGAGTGGTGCCAAACCAATGGTGACCATTAATAACTGATGGTGATATTATTGGAGTGGTGCCAAACCCGCGGCGATCACCGATAATTGATGGTGGTATTATTAAAATGATGTCAATCTCATGGTGTAGAGTGGCGATTAGTAGTGCCGTTGGAGTGGTGTCAAAGCAGCTTCGTTCACAAATATGTGCAATTTGCTCATTCTCCACCCACAACATCAATGTCAATCCTTAATTACTTATAATGGATGGGCTATCTGGATATATTTGAACTGTAATTTATTTTCCTCTTTTATTATTCGGCTTTCGAATTTTTAAATTAATTTAAATTTAAAATTCCGATTCTTTAATTGTTTTGAACCTAATGGCTAATATACTAGATTTATTTATAAATATTTAATTATGAATAACTATATAAAAAATATATCTCCTCGTACCAAATGACTTTATTGGGACTGGTGTCAGCGAACTGTAGGGTCTTGGGTTCGGGTAGGAAGGGTTTTTGCAGCTAAATCCAGGGGTGAATGTGAAGAAGAAGGTGAGGGTAAAGGAGAAAAATCTTCCTTGACTGTTGCTTGTTTTGTGGTGAGGGAAGTGGTATGCATATTTTGCAGAGGGGAAAAAGTGAAGACAGGTACAAGAAGGGAAAAGTCAGAAAGGCGGAAACAGGGTAGTATGTGGACTGGACTAAAGTGCCCTCGCTGAAAGTTGTGGGTGAATGGGTGAGGTTTAATCGAAGTAAGGGTTGTCGAAGAGCAAATGAAGGAAGGGTGGTATGGAAAGCTGAGGGAGGAAGGAAAGAAGGGGAGTAGCAGAAGTGGAGGAAGGGGAAGCAAGGTTCGTAGAGCGGTAAGTGGGATTGGAGGCTAGAGGTTAGAGAGATGAAAGAGCTTCTCTCTCTAACTCATAACTTCTCTCTCAAAAAAAGGAATCTCTGCAACTTTGCGTGTGGTTAAGCGAAAAGAATTAAACTTTGCTTGTTGAAAGCCAATTGGATGCCGGGTCAACGTTAGTTACACGGTGCTAACTAAAACTGAACATCTTCTCCCTTGACAACTCGTCCAAAGACTATTAGCTTCTCACTCAGGTCGGGGGTTGGCGCAGTGGTAATGAAAAGCTCAAACCCTTTGTCAACATGTTTTGCTTTGGGAGTACCAAGCATGAACGCCCTGTGCTTCCAACAAGAAGCATTCCTTCGCGACGCCCGCTTCCCCGCCCGCACAATCGCCCTGGCAGGTGCCTTTTGTTGTTGCTGCTTGTTCTACTCTCATGAGACGGAATATTTTAGACTATTTAAGA